>CM038678.1:605690457-605984539 GCA_021605205.1 Aegilops longissima
TATTCCAACGATGGGCTTCCTCAAATGCCCTAGGTCTTCGTGAGCAAGCAAGTTGGATGCACACCCACTTATTTTCTTTTGTTGAGCTTTCATACATTTATAGCTCTAGTGCATCCGTTGCATGGCAATCCCTACTCCTTGCATTAACATAAATTGATGGGCATCTCCATAGCCCGTTGATTAGCCTAGTTGATGTAAGACCTTCTCCTTTTTTGTCTTCTCCACATAACCCCCATCATTATATTCTATTCCACCCATAGTGCTATGTCCATGGCTCGCGCTCATATATTGCGTGAAAGTTTATTGGTTTGAGATTACTAAAGTATGAAAAAATTGCTTGGCTTGTCATCGGGGTTGTGCATGATGAGAGCATTCTTGTGTGACGAAAATGAAGCATGACTAAACTATATGATTTTGTAGGGATGAACTTTCTTTGGCCATGTTATTTTGAGAAGACATAATTGCTTAGTTAGTATGTTTGAAGTATTATTATTTTTATGTCAATATGAACTTTTGTCTCGAATCTTTCGGATCTGAATATTCATACCACAATTAAGAGGAATTACATTGAAATTATGCCAAGTAGCACTCCGCATCAAAAATTCTCTTTTTATCACTTACATACTCAAGGACGAGTACCTAATTAAGCTTGGGATGCCCGATACGCTCCAACGTATCTATAATTTTGATTGCTCCATGCTATATTATCTATTGTTTTGGACTATATTGGGCTTTATTTTCCACTTTTATATTACTTTTGGGACTAACCTATTAACCGGAGGCCCAGCCTGTAATTGTTGTTTTTTGCCTATTTCAAGATTTCAAGAAATGGAATATCAAACGAGTCCAAACGGAATGAAATCTTCGAACGTGATTTTCTCATCGGATAAGATCCAGAGACTTGGACCTCGGTCAAGAAAGGAGGAGGCGGCCACGAGGGTGGAGGGCGCCTGCCTCGTGGGCCCCCAAGCTCCATCGACGTATTCTTCCTCCTATATATACCTACGCACTTCAACAGATCAGATACGGAGCCAAAACCTAATTCCACCGCCGCAACTTTCAGATCCATAAGATCCCATCTTGGGGCCTGTTCAAGCTCCGCCGAAGGGGATTCCACCATGGAGGGCTTCTACATCATCATCATAGCCTCCGATGAAGTGTGAGTAGTTTACTTCAGACTTTCGGTCCATAGTTAGTAGCTAGATGGCTTCTTCTCTTTTTGATCTCAATACAATGTTCTCCCCTCTCGTGGACATCTACTGATGTAATCTTCTTTTGTGTGTTTGTTGAGACCGATGAATTGTGGGTTTATGATCAAGATTATCTATGAGCAATATTTGAATCTTCTCTGAATTCTTTTATGTATGATTGAGTTATCTTTGCAAGTCTCTTCAAATTATCCGCTTGGTTTGGCCAACTAGATTGGTAGTTCTTGCAATGGGAGAAGTGCTTAGCTTTGGGTTCAATCTTGCGTGTCCTTACCCAAAGGATGTAAAGGGTTGCAAGGCACGCATCGTATTGTTGCCATCGAGGATAACAAGATGGGGTATTTATCATATTGCATGAATTTATTCCTCTACATCATGTCATCTTGCTTAAGGTGTTACTCTGCTTTCATTAACTTAATACTCTAGATGCATGCTGGATAGCGGCCCATGAGTGGAGTAATAGTAGTAGATGAAGGCAGGAGTCGGTCTACTTGTCTCGGACGTGATGCCTATATACATGATCATACCTAGATATTCTCATAACTATGTTCAATTCTGTCAATTGCTCAACAGTAATTCGTTCACCCACCGTAAAATACTTATGCTCTTGAGAGAAGCTACTAGTGAAATCTATGGCCCCCGAGTCTATTTTCATCATATTAATCTTCCTACGCTTTAATATTGCTTTGCTTTTTTACTTTGCCTTTTATTTTACTTTGCATCTTTATACCAAAAATACCAAAAATATTATCTATCATCTCTATCAGATCTCACTCTCATAAGTGACTGTGAAGGGATTGACAACCCCTATTCGCGTTGGTTGCGAGGAGTTATTTGCTTTGTGTAGGTACGAGGGACTTGCGCGTGGCCTCCTACTGGATTGATACCTTGGTTCTCAAAAACTGAGGGAAATACTTACGCTACTCTGCTGCATCATCCTCTCCTCTTCGGGGAAAACCAACGCAAGCTCAAGACATAGCACGGGGCCACATCAGAGTAAACGGGTTCAAGTCGACGCCTTAAATATGTGTGGGCCGCTTGGTTTTACGGGAACGAGGCAGCATTTGGGTTCGGGGACCAGTGGAGATATAGGACGTACAAAAAATTGTGGACGTAGGTTCGACCGAAAGGCAATGATGCATGAGCCCTGCATTTTGATATACCCGGGCATGTGAAATTTGCTACTCTACTCAAAACTAGTAAGGTACACATGTATTGAACGCATGAGATTTCAAACCAAATTATGAATAAATACACACTATAGAATGTAAAGCTTTGAGTCATATATGCATGATGTAGATGTTCATTTAGTTCTTATAGTTCATATCATTCAAAATCAATTAGCTTTATAAAATGTTAAGATTCATGGGTTGTGCATTGTAAATCATAAAGTAAAAACAAATAATGGCAATTCAGTTAGAAAAAATAATCAATTATGATGCGTAAGATTCTAGAACAAAGGAGAAGTGCTTGTGTTTTGAGGTTTGTGCATTATGCTTAAGTTCAACCATGGAGTCTTCCAAATTGTACATGTGGCGATCTGGTGGAATGTTGATGATATCCAACGCCAAGAGTGCTCGGATTTGCCTATCTCTGCACTGTCGGGTTAGCTTCATCCAGCCACCATCTTTCAAAGTTATTGGCACACTATATAGTTCTTGTGCCATGGTTGCATGCTTTGGAAAAAAACTACTAGTGGGTTGTACTATCTATTTAGGAATAGAAGATGTATACAAGGAAGTTGTAGGGAAAGAGATGACATGGAGCATCTCAATTCCTATGAGTAGGGATTGGAAAAGAGATGTTATTTGGTTCACATCATAGGAACTTTTCTATTGAATCTAGAGATGACATGTATCTCAATTCCTATGAGGAGGGATTAGAAAAGAGATGTAATTTGGTTCATATCATAGGAACTTTTCTATTGAATATACGCTTAATGTTTATTTTCCTTTGAAATTAAGGGAGTATAGGAATCCATTCATATGAACCAAGTGGCTCTAAAGCTATAGAAATGATATCATGTTTATTTCCTTTGAAATGTGGAGTATATGAATCTATTCCTATGAACCAATTGGCTCTAAAGGAAAAAATCCTATAAAAATCATATCATATAGAGTTCCTATGATATTCCTCGACACTAAAGGATGCTTGAAATTGCTGCGGGTGATACGATGGTCTTTCTTTGTAGACTCCTCACCCATCTTTATACTTACCTCTCGAAGATGAATGAAATGATATATACAGGGTATTCTACATGTGCAATTTGGTACACGAAATCTCGGTAAAAGTTTGCGAGGTTCGAATTTTCAATAAAGCTATATGCACTGCATTTCGGAACGGAGGGAGCATACGGCAGTTGCTAACACTCACGTGGAAGATTTGTGTGTAGGAGGAGTGGCTGTTCAGCTAAATGACATGGCAAACCGACATCGCTTGGATGCCAATCTAACGGTTCTTACGGGCGTTCAAGAAAAGGCTTGTGGCGAACGCTTGTCGGATAATGATTTACTGACACATGCATTGCATTGATATGTGCCCCCTCTCTCTCACGCACACGCACCTCACGAGTCACGACTCTCCCGAGTCCTCTCGCAGACTCAAGACGTCGACCCACCGCCTATCTCAGGTAGACGCCACGCACATATGTGCTCTTCACACCCTACCTCGTAACTTAAAAACAAAAGACGGCGCACATTTTATTTTAGCTCACACGTCACACACTTATACTATTACTCTTGCGGCTAACGCTCTTGGGCATAGTATATTGTACTCTCACGAAGAGAAGCGTGCACGACGCACTAGTTCTCTCACACCACTGCTGGTACATCGTGGGAGCGCATTTTTTGAAGCTGGTTCAACAAAATCACTCCACTATATATAAAAGGGGAGCCTTAGCGCTTGCTTTACTAGGGTTCCTCTCGTTCACTCTCTCATGCTCTCCAGATCTAAGCAAGACATAGGTGGCCACTGCTACATCTTGAGCTTTGTTGGTTTTCCCCGAAGAGGAGAGGATGATGCAGCAGATTAAGCGTAAAGTATTTCCTCGGTTTTGAGAACCAAGGTATCAATCCAAGAGGAGGCCACGCCAAGTCCCTCGTACCTACACAATAAAGAATAACTCCTCGCAACCAACGCGAATAGGGTTGTCAATCCCTTCACGGTCACTTACGAGAGTGAGATCTGATAGAGATGATAGATAATATTTTTGGTATTTTTGGTATAAAGATGCAAAGTAAAATAAAAGGCAAAGTAAAGAGCAAAGCAATAATAAAGCATAGGAAGATTAATATGACGAAAATAGACCCGGGGGCCATAGATTTCACTAGTGGCTTCTCTCAAGAGCATAAGTATTTTACGGTGGGTGAACGAATTACTGTTGAGCAATTGAAAGAATTGAGCATAGTTATGAGAATATCTAGGTATGATCATGTATATAGGCATCACGTCCGAGACAAGTAGACCGACTCATGCCTGCATCTACTACTATTACTCCACTCATCGACCGCTATCCAACATGCATCTAGAGTATTAAGTTAATGAAAACAGAGTAACGCCTTAAGCAAGATGACATGATGTAGAGGAATAAATTCATGCAATATGATAAATACCCCATCTTGTTATCCTCGATGGCAACAATACAATACGTGCCTTGCAACCCTTTCTGTCACTGGGTAAGGATTCCGCAAGATTGAACCCAAAGCTAAGCACTTCTCCCATTGCAAGAACTACCAATCTAGTTGGCCAAACCAAACGGATAATTCGAAGAGACTTGCAAAGATAACTCAATCATACATAAAAAAATTCAGAGAAGATTCAAATATTGCTCATAGATAATCTTGATCATAAACCCACAATTCATCGGTCTCAACAAACACACCGCAAAAAGAAGATTACATCGAATAGATGTCCACGAGAGAGGGGGAGAACATTGTATTGAGATCCAAAAACAGAGAAGAAGCCATCTAGCTACTAACTATGGACCCGAAGGTCTGAAATAAACTACTCACACTTCATCGGAGAGGCTATGGTGATGATGTAGAAGCCCTCCGTGGTGGAATCCCTTTCCGGCGGAGCTCCGGAACAGGCCCCAAGATGGGATCTCGTGGATATAGAAAGTTGCGGCGGTGTAATTATTTTTTTGGCTCCGTATCTGATCTGTTGGGGGTACTTAGGTATATATAGGAGGAAGAAGTACGTCGGTGGAGCTTGGGGCCCACGAGGCGGGGCGCCCTCCACCCTCGTGGCCAGCCCCTCCTTTCTTGACCGAGGGTCCAAGTCTCCTGGATCTTATCTCGATGAGAAAATCACGCTCTCAAGATTTCATTCCGCTTTGGACTCGTTGATATTCCGCTTTCTTCAAACACCAAATAGGCAAAAACAGCACTTCGGGCTGGGCCTCCGTTAATAGGTTAGTCCCAAAAGTAATATTAAAGTGGAAAATAAAGCCCAATATAGTCCAAAACAATAGATAATATAGCATGGAGCAATCAAAAATTATAGATACGTTGGAGACGTATCAGCCACACTCTCTCAGCTCACGGCTGGTCACAAATCCGGCCGGACAACCTCGACCGGGGCAGGGGTGTAGGTGCATTGTTCATGCTGTCGTCGGCGGCGGGGGAGGAGACCAACGGCTGCCTGCAAGCGTCCCCGATCGGGCGGCCGTGCCGTTTTCTCCGAGAGAGCTGCTGGCTCAGAGGGCCTCCGAATTCTTCTTCCTCCTTTACGGTATTGTGGCCAAGATGCGCCTCCAACGCCATCTTTGCCACATGCCAACGACTCGTGTATATATTCCTTCAAACCTGCCTTGCTCTACTGCCTCAGCTCCCTTCATGTGGATCCTTTTCTACTCCGCCCACTGCTCCAAAGCCACCTAGACTTCTACTATTATTAGAAGTAAAGCTAGTTCATACAATGACTCAAAGCGTTGGTTTAAACAGGGAAGAAAGTGGAAAGCTGTAGCATGAATCTAGGACTTGGTTCTAAGAGGAAACGGGGAAAGTAGTAATATCTCACACTGCTTAAATAACCGTATTTTGTATTTGCGCAAACAGGATGTCTGTCTCAGATCGTTTCTATCCGCGCAATCAAAAGCAGTACACCTCAGTTTTAGTAAACTGCACAAAATGAGATGGCTATCCTCGTTGTCGCCGCCTAACCTCCCGCCTTCAAGGTATCCCTACATTGGTAGTAACTAAGGTAGAATGACCAACGACTCTAAAACAAGTTGATTCGACATTTTACTTCCTGATTGCAAAGCAGTGGATTTAGCGAAAACAACTGCATCCTAGTCCGAATGCAGTTTCTACCAGTTCATCCATGGACCGAGGACTAGCTGGCACGGCTGCACGGCGGTTTTTTGGACAGGTGCACGGACAAGAGGCATTGTGGTCTTCTTATTTCTGCAAATAGCGGTGCTTAAATTTAGTGGAATGCACAAGAATTTCACCGGTCAAGATAATCGCATGGTTCAGCTTCAGCATTCCAAATGAGACCACAATTATAACTGGTTATTCTGGAATGAGAGAACCTAACCCTGGATGGTGGCAACAAGAAAAAACCAAGAGTGAACTCCAAGAAATTTAAGCCTGCCAGGAGGCCCTTTGCTCAGAGAAGCCTTTTGCTTGTTTTTTCTTGATTTGTAAACCTTCTCACAACTTTGTCTTTTGATGTGAACTAGTATATGTTTGTTATGTTCTATGAATCCTTGAGATGTATAAAATTGCTTAACTTATGATTTTCAAGTTTTTATGAAGACGAAGTTTAATGTGAGTGTTCCACATGAGCGCTGGACTAGCGTGAACGCTTGGAATTTATTACATTGTGGCCTCAATTAACTGCATGAACCAATCGTAACAAGATACATAGTTGCTTATATGTCGACATCGATTATTGGTTGTTAGCTGGTCGATAGCCTAGTGTTGAAGCGAGCTGAGCCAATGTGCCGTGTTTTGCACAACTGCTTACAAGTGGGTAGCACCAACAAGTGTTTACAAGTACTTATGTATACGCCGGCGCATGGTTCTCTAACGAGTGCTCTATTTCATCAAAACACACCGCCGTATGATAAACCGTGACAACTTATGTCTTACCATGCCATATTCATGAAAAACTAGTGAGGACGATCTGCTTTGGCAACAATTATGATGGTTCTCACATGATTCACGGGCACACAAAAGTAGCAGCAGCTCCTATAGACGGATTCAAACAGAGTACTAGCCCCGAGGGGTCGATAATGTGCAAGGTTCGGATAATTAGACACAATCCAAACTACTATTAAACACTAGTCGGGGCAACTATTTCATGCCTCGATCTAATTTGGGCTGGACACAAGACGGACCTTGCCATGAACATCATCGAGGACGCCCCGCTGCAGCTCAATCCTGTGAACCTTCAAGAAGACAACCTTGTGGACTTGCATCGATAAACTTGTTTGTGGAGGCATGCCACGCCATCTTCTGCGTAAGCTTGACAAGAACAAGATGCCTCACAAACGAAGGAGTAGCTTTGAACTTTGTGCTTCAAGACACCTCGACAACACGCTCGACAACAAAGGAGGCTGGAATACAACTCTTCATTGGTATAACCGCAAATGGCTTCCGTGATCCAACAGCCTAAGAACTCTGTTTTCCCAAGTCGTATATTCAGGTCATCCGCCTCATAGCGAGTGACATGTACAACCACACAATCCTTGTCTGCATTAGGGCTCTAATTGAAACAGAAACAAATTCTGAATTACTTTTCAATATAATAAACACAAGTTATTTAAACCATTATGTATAGCATGGCATCAAAGCTAATAAAATTTTGCACTATTAATCACCACATACTTCCTTTTCTAAAAAAATCACCACATACTTAGATGAAAAACCACAATCGAGATCGGCAAAGAAGGAAATCACCTTGGGCAGCTCAACGGGGGGGACACATCCTCGAAGGGGGAAAACTACTCCTGCAGTGCCACGGGGTTGTAACCTCAAACGGGCGTTGACCATCTCAAGAGTGGCCGTGGCGATCTGGGTCGGCTCGGTGGTTGCCTCCATCTTCTTGGAGCTCTCGTCTCATGGGGATCAACCTCCGCGTCTGCTCCAATATCGGCAGATCTTTGCCTGGTTCTCCTTGGTCCATCATGAAACCGACGAATACTAGGAGACCACCGAAGGAAAACACAATCGCAATGACAATGAAACAAAAAGAGAGTGATGATCGGTTATCGCTTTGCAAAAGTTCTTTTTTTCTCGAACGAAAATATACCAACATCACGGATCCGCTTACCTTCCCTTCATTCGGAGAGAAGAACAAGGGCGATGTGAGTGTTGCCTTTCTTGAAGACGGTGAGGGAGAAGGGGATTCAGCGAAGAGTGAAATGATGGTTGCTTCGTCTATCAAACTTAGACTGCGGGAGGTGGGGTTTTGTGATACGACGGCTCGTTATTACCAAGGCCACGACCGGATGACTCTCCGCCGCATACTGCCTTCTAATTTGGTGGATGGCATTTGGGCCCGTGCACGCTGCATGGCCCGCATGTCGGTGAACAAAAGTATAACGGCATTCAGAGAGGGAGACGCTTCAATGACCTAGGAGGAGCCGAGCGGTAGAGTGTCTACTAGTAGTAATTGTTTTCCGGGTAGTCTGTTTAGTGTCTCCACTGCACTAGTAGTAATTGTTTCTCCGGGCCCAAGACAAAACAGCCCATCCACACTAGTAAATAGTAAAATCAATTCAAAAGCCCATATATTTACTGAATGAGAGGCGCCACCCACACCCAAAGACACCCCCCCCAAAAAAACCTGGTGCTCTTCTTCCTCCTCGCCCCCACCCACCTCACATCAGCTCGCCCCCTGCACCCCAAATTCCTCACCTCACTCCTACAGAAACCCCAGCTCCCTTCTTCCTCACTCCTACAAAACCCCCAGCTCCCTTCTTCTTCGCCAGACTACAACTAGGCTCGCCATTCACATTACTCGCTCAAATCCGTGAGCGCGACGCGACGCCCTCGAGGAAAATGGAGTCGGCTGACCCTAGCGCCAAGAAGATGAGGCTCCCGCCAGCGGCGATGCATGTTGTAGATCCCGCACCCGGCAGCGCGGGGAGAAGCGGCGACCCTGCCCCCACCGGATCCTAGGAACCCGTAGAATCTCGGGTGTACCGCATCAGCGATCTCCCAGACGCCGTCCTTGGGGAGATCATCTCGCTTCTCCCCACCAAGGATTGCTACCACACCCAAGTCCTCTCAAATCGGTAGCGCCCTCTATGGCGCGCCGTGCCCCTTAATCTCGACTATCGTTAGCTATCTCTCTTCAATGATTTTGAAATCCCAGAGCCATCATCTCCTCCCACCAGGCTCCGCTCAAATCCTCTCAGATCCCGCCATGCTACTCGAGCAAGCATACCATGCCCCGCATGGTGGACGCTCGCTAAAATCCTCTCAATTCACAGAACTACAGCTACTTGAGTTCTACTATTCCCCGAAATCACATACCACATACCGAACGCCATGAACTTGTGCCCTCAAAGACCGATGTCCATCTTGTGGTTTTCCTCCTCTCCACACCGCCACCTTTGCATCAGTGCTACCTACTGCATAACTGTACTAAACCTTCGACTCCCATTTCTCAAGAAACTTTCACTTGTGCGGGTTCAGATATCGGAGGCCTCATTGCACAAAGCATCATCCACTCCAGCTTGCCCTGCTACCGGAGTGCTTGGTGCTTGTTTTCACAGCTTAGAATCGGTTGTCTCCAAATAAAGTCGCCTAACCTTGTAAGAATTGGAATTTCTTTTGATGGAAGGCAGCTCATCATCCAAGATGCCCCTTCACTTCAAAGGTTGATCCTTGATTCTAGTTATTCACCGCTGTAAATAACCGCCCTCTCTGCGCCTAAACTGAGACCTTGGGTGTAATACATGATCTCTGTGCTCATTTCAATATGGTGTTTGGCTCCACAGCTTCTTCGTACTTTATATTATCATCTACACTTGTAACCATAAGCTGCATTTTAAATTTCTCAAGATAATTTATATATCATATTGGAGTACACATTTTGTACTAATATTATGTTCTATGCTCAATGAAGAGTTTCTCCATGGATGGCCTATCAATAGTGCTGGATTCTCACAAGATCTTATATATCCAAATGAATAGTTTTGATCTGAACAAGATTATTGGCTTGCTGCAATGCTTTCCATGTCCGGAGAAGTTGTATATAAAGGTAATAATTTCACGCACATTGAAGCCCGTGCATATAGTGTACTAGAATTAACCGTTGTTGTTGCTCTTCGACACTCTTCTTTTAGACCTTAACTGCTTTCAATCTTCATGTATATTTAGGCAACAGGACGGGTAATAAAGTTATAACCAATCGGTGGATTCGTAAGCATCGGGATTTTCACTTCTCATGAGATTCGATTGAAGACAATAACGCTAGAACGATATGTAGCCAACCGTGCAAACACAAGATTTGTCACATTCTTCCTATCAATGAGAGGTTACTATTGTCCATCGTGCTTAAGTTTATCAAGAGCATGGTTTTGACGGATGGGTATGTCAAGAGCAAAAAAGGAGTTTCAGGGGCAAAAGAGCTTCGAACGTGTCGGGCTTCTATTTAAAACATATTGTGGTCATAATCCAAAGAAATTTTATGACCCAGATGTTCATTCTATGGACCTGACCGATCCATTTGACTATGACTGCCAAAACAAAGTGATGGAGTTAGATGTTGTTGCCCTTTTCAACTGGGTTTTTTGTAAACCTGATGAACAATTAACCTCGTGCTTTTTGTACAGTTTGTAAGCTGGAGTTAGATGTTCCTGCCCTTTTCAACTCGGCTGTGACTGTCATATTTTCTTTGAAACAAGGCAAATGGCTTGCCATTCGTTTAATTTATAGTGAAGTGTTGTAAAAAATCCCAACCAAGGGAAATAACATCACTCTCACCGGTTGCTTGAGCTCACTGTGCATTACAGAAGCCAAGTGATTAGCCCCCACCAGCACCCACAAACTTATTTCGAACTAGCACATCAAATGGGTTGTAAATTTTCATAGGAAAGGCTGCATAACCGTGACAGATTTGGATTCTGATAGTTGGGACCCGCGAGGAAATAGCCTATCCAAGGTGGTGTCGACTTACTAGCCAGTCAACAAACGATTCTACCTACCAGTTGTTGGATTGACATGTTGGAGATATGCCCTAGAGGCAATCATGTATGATGATATTTCCTATGTGTTTATGAATAAAGATAGTCCTTGGACATTATCAATGATGTGTATCAGCAAGTACGTGACTTGTTTGTGGGACTATGCATTGTATGATGACTGTCCTAAAAGGTCCCTAGTCGAAAGGGCTGTGTGGACGCCAAGAAATGACTAGACTAGCATATGACACGGTCGATGGCTCGGTCTCACTAGCCATGGAGCATTGGATGCTAACCGGATAATATGGACTTGAAAGGTCTGGTCGGATTCGACATAGTCGGATCCGAAGTCGAGATAAGGTCCGAGTCGGACAGACCCAACTATGAGACGCAGCGATATGTCATCTGTGAGTCTCTAGTACAACATACGCTCTATGTCCTAAGACCTGAGCCGACGATGTACTGGATGGTGATGACTTGCTTTGGGTCGACCAAACGCTACTCCGTGGATCGGGTAGTTACAAAGGTAGGTTTCGGTTTGTCCATCCCATGCTGCGAGACATGGTCACAAGATGGGATTTGCCCTCCGATCGAGAGAGATATACTGGGCCCCTCGTGTGATCTCGACCAGAATAGCATGGCTATGCGACAAGGATTATGAGATAATCCGGATTGTGGTCAGATCACCGAACGAGAAAGAGGTCGGGTTAGCACAAGGATGACAGCCTCGCTTTGAGCCCGACAACATATATCGTGTGGCAAAGGGAATGAAGTGTGACACGCCAGGCTGTGTTCGCCTAACCAGCTTCATCGTCGCTTGGTGGTCGGCACGCCTTGCTAGAGGCCGCTACCAACCGTGACAGGTCGGAGGTGATCCAAACTGTGACCAAGCTGACTTGAACCTAAGGGGTCGCGCGCTTAAGGGAAGGAACCTACGAGGTCGGTTTAGGACACCGGTCGGATGTGATCCGAATCGACTAGGAACGTGACCGAGTAGACTTTGGGCTTTAGGGTCCGTGCGAGGCCCAAGTGTTGAGCTCGCGACGAACGCCTATATAAAGTGGAGGTGCGGCACACTCAGACGTGGAGAACGCTTCGGCCTCAGGAGGCAGATCGCTTTTTGGCCTCGGAGGCGATCGCCGCCTCGTGAGCCACCTCCACTTGCCGCCGATCGTGTGATCGGACCTAGCAGTCCGCCGACGACGCTCCTCCCGCACGCGGATACCGTTAGAGGCGGTGCACTTGCGCCGCCCCGCGAACTCGTGACGGGATCGGACGACCGCCGCCGAGGGAGATCGAACGAGGAGGAGACGATCCACGCGACGCCGCTGCCCCAACTCTTCTTCGCTGCACGGCATCGCGCCTAGTGGTAACGAATCGTGATCCATCTCCGCAGCATGTTCCCGGATGTTCTCGCGATAGGAATTTTTAATTGCAGTCGACGCACCCTACCGTAGAACCCAACAAAGGGTATCGAGCCTCGCTATAGGATTTGGATTCAGATCGTATGCATATTAGATATGTTGAGGCGGCGATGAGATCTGTTGTCCTTGAAGAGATCGGCTATGTGCACGGTTGATGTGATCAACGCACATGGGGATCGTTGAGGCTATGTTTTCGTAAACCGGATCGATGAGGTCGTGACACGATCTACCCCTACCGGTCGGTCATCCGCCATCGGGTTAATAAAGGAAACGTAACCAATCGGATTCGCTGATGATCGATAAGATCGGTCGATCGAGAATTCGGCGTGATCGGAGTTCGATGCGATCTGTGATTTCGAAAACGCCGCACTGCCAGACTCGAGGGGCGCTGCCCTTCGAACCCCGCCCGCTAACCGCTAGCGGGACCGCCGTAGCGAAGGCCGTGTATTTCAGACTACGCCACACAAACCGTAGAATGCGATTCTATGCATAACTTTGTTTTGCAGGTTTGATGTGATAGTATGGCTCATGTGTATGTGATGCATGTGTGTAATTTATACGTGGCTCGCGTGTCATGTTTGTCACCGGCAGAGCCAAAGTGCTATCATTATATTGTATAACGACTGCGTGTCGACTTGTGACTCTATGTAAAATTCATTACTAGTTGTAGTAGTTGGATAATAGAGATCAGGTTGGCGGCTTACGTCCCGGCGTGACAAACAAGATGGAGTTCAGAGATGGTCATCGGAGTCGGAGCCGACCTAGAAGAACGCCCATGAAGGAGCCATACTATTTCACAATATGTGTTATTTGTGATTGTTATGCTTCTTTGTTTCTATGCATGTTAAAATGATAGAATGATCCTCATGAATATCAAGCGAATTGCCATCCCCGATGTTGCACCTTCGCACGCCAAGTACGCCTAGTAGTGGGCTCATAAAATTGGGGTGCTGCTGGGTGTCCTTGAATCAAGGGTTCGTGTCGGACACGGACATGCACTCATCAAAGTTAACTTGACAAGGCTATCAAACGGTTTTGGGCCTTGTGGCAAAGAAGGTTGGGAGCCGGGTATGAGATACCTTCCCGATCGGCTGTGAGTCGATAGAGATACGATTAGCAAGGAGTTGCTTACCGATAGGTATGTTGGCTAGCAGTGATGCTAAAGCTCACTAGTCGCATGCGCTAGTCGGATCCTGAATCACCGAGAGTTTATGGAGGGATGCCAACTTCAAGGGAGTATTTCTGTTTAGGCTAGAATTACTCTACATAAACACATTGCTTAGTGATTGCATATTTTCTCGTTGTAGATCAATGGCACCAC
Organism: Aegilops longissima; assembly: GCA_021605205.1. NCBI lineage: Eukaryota > Viridiplantae > Streptophyta > Magnoliopsida > Poales > Poaceae > Aegilops > Aegilops longissima. The sequence goes on from CM038678.1 coordinate 605,704,549, forward strand.
CTGCTCAACCCAACTTTGCATTGAAATCAATTCGAAAAGGATAAACTGAATGGAACAAACTTTACCACCTGGTATAGAAATCTGAGAATTGTTCTCAAGCACGATAAAAAGGAACATGTTCTAGAGGATCCACTTCCAGAGGAACCTGCTGATAATGCTAGTGCCACAGCTAAAAATGCCTACTGTAAACTCGTTGATGAATCAACGGAGATCAGCCGTCTGATGTCGGCTTGTATGGAGCCCGATTTGCAACAGCATTTCAAAACGTTGAGGCTTACGATATGATCGAGAGTCTCAAGAGCATGTTTCGCATACGTGCTAGGACCGAAAGGTTCAACGTCTGCGATCCTTGATGGATTGCAAGTTGAAGGAAGGTGATCCATCGAGCCCACATGTGATCAAGATGATCGGATATGTGCAAGCTTTGGATCGTTTGGGCTTCCCGCCTTGGATGAGCTGGCTACGATGCAGTTCGGGTTCTCTTCCGCCCAGCTATGGGACGCTCATCTCGAACTATCATATGCATGGCATGGATAAGAAGCTCACCGAATTGCATGGGATGCTCAAGGTGGCAGAGCAGGATATTAAGAAAGGCACGCATCAAGTGTTGATGGTGCGAAATCGCTAAGTTCAAGAAGAGTTGGTCCAAGAAGAAGGCTAAGGCAAAGGGCACGGAGATGGTAACCTCTCGCCGCGCCAAGTCTGGACCGACTCAAAGACCGCTTGTTTTCATTGCAAGGAGACCGTCATCGGAAGAGGAACTGTAGCAAGTGGCTTGCGAGCATGGCAAGAAGGCCGGAAATGCTTCTTCAGGCAAAGGTACACTTGTTGCATATGTTATAGACATTTACCTTGCTGACATACCTAGTAGCTCTTGGGTATTTGATACCGGATCGGTTGTTCATATTTGCAACTCGATGCAGGGGCTGGTAAGAACTAGGCGTGGGCACAAGGGGAGATTGACATCGTGGTCGGCAACAAAGCAAGAGTTGTTGCGCTGGAGGTCGGCACGATGCAGCTCCAGCTTCCTTCCGGATTCATTATGGAATTGAATAATTGTTATTACATTCCTGCACTTAGTCGAACATTATTTCTGCCTCATGTTTGATGAGTCAAGGTTATGAATTCAATTTAAAGGACAATGGTTGTTCGATATTTTTGAATGGTATGTTCCACGGCTATGCACCCATTGTTGATGGGCTATTTATATTGAATCTAGAACAGGAACCGGTCTATAACGTAAATGTCAAGAGGCATAAGCCTAATGAGATAAATCCGACATACTTCGCATTGCCGCTTGGACACATTAGTCTGAACGCATGAAGAAGCTCCATGATGATGGGCTCCTAACTTCGTCCGACTTCGGTCGCTCGAGACATGTGAATCATGCTTGCTCAGCAAGATGACTAAGTCTCCTTTCGCAAAGAGTTGCGAGAGGGCGTCCGAGCTATTGGAACTTATACATAGTGATGTGTGGTCCAATGAGCACAACCGCCAGAGGTGGCTATCAAGATTGTGACTTTTACCGACGACTTGAGTAGATATGGATATATCTATTTGATGAGGCACAAGTCGGAGACTTTGAAAAGTTCAAAGAGTTTCAAACGAGGTTGAGAATCAGCTCGGCAAGACTATAAAGCTTCTGATCTGATCGTGGAGGTGAGTACATGAGCCAGAGTTCGATGATCATCTGAAAAGTCGAGGTATAGTACTCAGCTCACACCTCCTGCACGCCACGTAGAAATGGCGTGTCGAACGGAGGAATGGGACCTTGTTGGACATGGTCCGTCTATGATGAGCAAATCGGATTTACCCTTGTCATTTTGGGGATACGCCTAGAAACCGCAGCTTTCACACTTAATAGGGTACCATCAAAATCAGAGACAACACACCACATGAGATGTGGACCGGAAGAGTCCTAGTTTGTCTTTTCTAAAGATTTGGGGTTGTGAAGCATTTGTCAAGCGACTTATGTCGACAAGCTTACACCCAAGTCGGATAAATGCATATTCGTGGGATATCCGAGGGAAACCTTGGGATATAGCTTCTACAACCGGAAGAGAACAAAGTGTTTGTTGCTCGAACGGGTTTTCCTTGAGAAAGAGTTTCTCGGTCGGGAGGCCGTGGGAGGACGGTTCGACTCAAGAAATTCGAGGACCACTGGGACGGCTCACCGGGTGATGAGATCATACCGAGTCTGCAGGGAACCCGAGTGGAAGCGGCACCGAACCACGGAGGTCGGAAAGATTGCGCAGAGTGCGCGATGTATTGTTGCTAGAAAGCGACGAGCCGCCACGATGCGGAAGCGATGGTGAGCCCAGATTCGAGGCATGGCTAGAGGCCATGAGATCCGAAAGTTAAAGTCCATGGATGAGAATCAAGTCTGGACTTGGTTGATCCGCCACCGGCGAATCGCCATTGGTTGCAAATGGGTCTTTAAGAAGAAAACCGATGTGGATGGAAATGTTCAGATCCACAAAGCTCGGCTTGTCGCTAAAGGTTATGGACAAGTTCAAGGAATTGACTACGACGAGACTTACTCGCCGGTAGCGATGCTGAAATCGGTGAGGATCATATTAGCTATAGCTGCATATTTCGATTACGAGATATGGCGATGGATGTCAAGACGGCTTTCCTTCACGGAAATTTAACCGAGGACGGTATATGATACAGCCCGAGGGTTTTGTCGATCCGACTAGCACTAGTAAGGTATGCAAGCTCAAGAGATCCATTTATGGGTTGAAGCAAGCATCTCGGAGTTGGAACATTCGCTTTGATGAGGTCGCCACTGGTCTCGCTTTCATCAAAAGCTTAAGAGGACTCTTGTTTATACAAGAAGTTAAGTGGGAGCTCGATAGTGTTTTTGATCTTGTATGTGGACGACATACTACTGATCGGGAATGATGTTTCATGTTAAACTCGGTCAAGGGATCATTGAATGGCAAGTTTTCGGCGAAGGACCTTGGTGAGGCAGTCTATATTTTAGGCATTAAGATCTATAGAGATAGATCGAGGAGGCTGCTCGGCTTAAGCCGAGCACGACATAGATAAAGTGTTGAAGCGGTTCAACATGAGTGAGGCGAAGAAAGGGTTCTTGCCGCCTCACATGGTATAAGGCTAAGCGAGACTCGAGTCCTCGACATCCGATGAGCGGCAGATGAGTAGGATTCCGTATGCCTCAAGAATCGGATCCATCATGTATGCCATGATATGTACAAGGCCCGATGTTGCTTTTGCAATAAGCCTAACAAGTAGATACCAGGCCAACCTGTGAGAGTCACCGCCAGCGGTAAAGACTATTTTGAAGTACCAAAAGGACTAAAGAGATGTTCCTAGTTTATGGAGGTGAGGAAGAGCTCGTCATAAGGGGTTACGCCGATGCTAGTTTCCAAACCGATGAGATGATTGTCGATCACAGTCTGGATTCGTACGCCCTGAACGGAGGAGCAGTAATCGGATGAGTTCCAAGCAGGATACGGTGGTCGATTCTACCACGTGGTTTAATACATTGCGGCTTGTGAAGCTGCAAAGGAAGGTGTTTGATCCGCATTTTCTGGATGATCTTGGTATTTTCCCAGCCTCGTGAAACCATTGACCTTTATTGTGATAATTCTGGTGCCATCGCACAAGCCAAGGAGCCGAGGAATCACCACAAGGTCGCATACATAGACCGGAAATATCACCCGATACGAAAGATCGTAAAGAATGGTGATGTAGAGTTATGCAAGATTCACACGGATGCAAATGTTGCAGATCCGCTGACTAAGCCACTTCCACAACCCAAGCATGAGGGGCACGTTAGAGCTATGGGCATTCGATGTCTATTTGATTGACTCTAGTGCAAGTGGGAGACTGTTGGAGATATGCCCTAGAGGCAATCATGTATGATGATATTTCCTATGTGTTTATGAATAAAGATAGTCCTTGGACATTATCAATGATGTGTATCGCAAGCACGTGACTTGTTTGTGGGACTATGCATTGTATGATGACTGTCCTAAAAGGTCCCTAGTCGAAAGGGCTGTGTGGACGCCAAGAGCCGACTAGACTAGCATATGACACGGTCGATGGCTCGGTCTCACTAGCCATGGAGCATTGGATGCTAACCGGATAATATGGACTTGAAAGGTCTGGTCGGATTCGACATAGTCGGATCCGAGTCGAGATAAGGTCCGAGTCGGACAGACCCAACTATGAGACGCAGCGATATGTCATCTGTGAGTCTCTAGTACAACATACGCTCTATGTCCTAAGACCTGAGCCGACGATGTACTGGATGGTGATGACTTGCTTTGGGCCGACCAAACGCTACTCCGTGATCGGGTAGTTACAAAGGTAGGTTTCGGTTTGTCCAGTCCCATGTCACGAGACATGGTCAAGCAAGATGGGATTTGCCCTCCGATCAGAGAGATATACTGGGCCCTCGTGTGATCTAACCAGAATAGCATGGCTATGCGACAAGGATTATGAGATAATCCGGATAGTGGTCGGATCACCGAACGAGAAAGAGGTCGGGTTAGCACAAGGATGACAGCCTCGCTTTGAGCCCGACAACATATATCGTGGTGGCAAAGGGAATGTAAGTGTGACACGCCAGGCAGGTTCGCTTAACCAGCTTCATCGCTCGCTTGGTGGTCGGCACGCCTTGCTAGAGGCCGCTACCAACCGTGACAGGTCGGAGGTGATCCGAATCGTGACCAAGCTGACTTGAACCTAAGGGGTCGCGCGGCTTAAGGGAAGGAACCTACGAGGTCAATTCAGTGAGGACACCGGTCGGATGTGATCCGAATCGACTAGGAACGTGACCGAGTAGACTTTGTTTTAGGGTCCGTGGCGAGGCCCAAGTGTTGAGCTCGCGACGGACGCCTATATAAAGTGGAGGTGCAGCACACTCAGACGTGGAGAACCCTTCGCCTCGTGGAGGCAGACGCTTTTGGCCTCAGGAGGCAGATCGCTTCGCCTCGTGAGCCACCTCCACTTGCCGCCGATCGCGTGATCGACCTAGCAGTCCGCCGACGACGCTCCTCCCGCACGCCGATACCGTTAGAGGCGGTGCACTTGCGCCGCCCGCGCGAACTCGTGACGGGATTGGACGACCGCCGCCGAGGGAGATCGAACGAGGAGGAGACGATCCACGCGACGCCGCTGCCCCAACTCTTCTTCCGCTGCACGGCATCGCGCTGCCTAGTGGTAACGAACTGTGATCCATCTCCGCAGCATGTTCCCCGGATGTTCTGCGCGTAGGAATTTTTAATTGCAGTCGACGCACCCTATCAGAGAACCCAACATGACATCCAACATCCGTCATGTATCTTCTATCTCTTGTCTTCTTCTTCCTCCAAATTACGCCCAAACCAAACCACCCGCCGGCTCCGCTCGCTCCCGCCTCCATGGCTGGCTGCGCCCGCCGCCCTACCAGACGCATTCTCCAACGCTGGCCAGTCCTCCATCTATTCCCCACACGCCCTGTTATTCTCCGCGACGTCAGCCCCAACACGCACTCCGCGCCCGAACCAGCCAACCTCGTATTCTCCGCGCTGCGATTGACCGGTGCATGTTCAACGGCTCTGCTCGCTTCGGCCCGAGGCCTCGCCGCCGCCCTCCGCCTTGTGGCCTTGGTTCGCCACCGTGCGCGCTGTGTGCCGCCTCTTGTGTTGTCAATGTCGTCAACAACCGAGAGGAACAAGGAGATGATCAGACGTGGAGAGGATGACAAGAGGGACCCACCAGCCATGGCAAGACGCAAGCAAGTGCCTCTATAGTACAAGCCTAAAAATATGGTTCCTCCTAATGGTTGGACATCCGGGGCTCACGCCATTGTCAACATAGTCAATAAATAAGAGAATTACACTACAAGCGGCCGACACTGTGGGACCCAAAGAAGTCGTGTAGTTTTTTTGAGGAACAAGCGCTTGTTATTTATACTAGTTTTAGCGACGGATCAGCGAATAACGGGCTGTGCTTGGCTGTGGCCCGTCTAGCCAGGGTTTTATTTATGTTTCCCACATCATGAGCCCAGTTGTGATTTTTTCTTGCTAAAAATGGCTAGCCCAGTTCTATTTTTTTTAAGAAATACCCAAACAAGGCCTACTTGCTTTATCGGCCCTACTGGGCTGCAAATCTTTCAAGACGAGGAGAGTTTCATTCGGTTTGCCCAGAAATGGGCTGTATATTTTTAAAACACATCAAACCGGGAATTAGTTTCATTTTTTTCATTACAAGATCTTAAATTCCATTGATTTTATGCGTGGACAATTATTTGGATTTTATATTTATATAAATTATTTTTCAAAATAGTTTGAATGTGAATCGATATTTCTGGATTAAAAACAGTTGACCGCACCGAAATATGCAAAAATTCGTATACTTTTTAACCGTGGCCACAATATGGGGTGTAATGCTAACAAAAAGAAGATGGGTTCCAAAAAAATTCTTAAGAATTAGCAAATGGGCTGTACATTATTAGAAATAATCGCAGATGGGATGTATGTTGTTTTCCACATATTTGAGGCTGACTTGTGCGCCTACTACATGTTGACGCGTATGCTTTCATAAAAAAAAGGTTGACGCACATGCAACGCCCTGTCAACTTAGTGAACACACGAGAGCGTGATCGTTGGATGTCCATCCAACGGCCGTCGTGCTTCTTCAATCTCGCTCTTCATGCTCCAAATTGCCAAACAAGCGCCAAGCGGACTGCTCTGCTCCCTCCTCCCGCTGTCGGCTATCTTTGCTGCGCAGCCACACCGCCCCACCATACTCCCATCGCTGGCCTAGCCATCCTCTACTCACCCACACATGCTGTTATTCTCCGTGACGGCAGACGAACCAAGAAACCCTAGTACTCCTCCGCGGGAAACAACTGCCGAGTATTCCACGGCTCCGCGTCGCTTCCTTCCTAGGCCTCGCCGTCGTCCACCGCCTCGGTGCTTTCGGCGCCGCCTGGTCAACGTGGTCAATGAACGACATCCATCGGAAGTGGACTGTACGTGGAGAGGCTGACAGCTGGGTCCACGGCCGCACGCAAGGAAATGCCTCCTTATTAGGCGCAAAATAATGATTCCTCCACCTGACAGCTAGGACCCACAGAAGGGCCTCAGATTTCGCGAAAAAATGTTCCCCCATCGATGTGTCGGACCCACCAGCTATATCTTCGCACGCAAGGAAGTGCCTCCTTATTACGCCCAAAAAATGAATACCCCCCTGCTAGCCGGGACCCACCATATTGTTGTGCTGACTTGTGGGCCTACTAAGTTGACGGGGCCTGAGGGCTTTGTCAACTTAGTCAATGCTCCAGCGACTGTATGATGTCCATCCAACAGCCATAGTGCTTCTTCAAACTCTGGTCTTCTTGCTCTAGCCGCCCAAAGCAGCGTCGGTCGTGCCACCTGCTCCTTCCTCCCGTGGCCGCCTGTGCTACCGCGGAGGCCTCACCGCCCCCATAATACTCCCACCACTGGCCAGGCCATCCCTCCACTCACCCACACCCCATGTTATTCTGCGGCGACGGCAGCCTCACACCGCAGCCGAACCAGTGAATGCCCGTACTCCTCTCCGCGTGGGCATCCACCGCCGTTTCCCAGTTCGCGTCGCCCCTTCCTAGGCTCGCCGCCGCCCACCGCCGTGGTGCTCTCGGCGGCGTGGTCAATGTGGTCAACGACCGACTTCCATCGGAAGAGTACCGTGACGTGGAGAGGCGACAACTGGGTCCACGGCAGCCGCAAGGAAATGCCTCCTTATTACGCGGAAAATAATTATTGCTCCACCTGACAGCGGAGACCCATCGGACGGGCCACCAGCATTTTGCGAAAAAATCGCTTCTCGACTCGCTGGGACCCATCGGACGGGCCACCGATTTCGCTAAAAAAAGTTCCCCATTGTCGCCTTGGACCCACCGGAAGTGCCTCCTTATTACGCACAAAAAATGAATACTCCCCTGGCTAGTTGGGACCCACCTTGGTGGGAGGATGACTTGTGGGCCTACTAAGTTGACGAGGACGAAGGGCTTTGTCAACTTAGTCAATATGACCGATTCTAGCTCAAGTGACCGTACGATGTCCATCCAACGGCCGTAGTGCTTCTTCAACCTCTGGTCTTCTTGCTCCAACCGCCCAAAGCAGCGCCGGTCGTGTCGCATGCTCCTGCCTACCGTGGTCGGCTCTGCTGCCGCAGAGGCCTTACTGCCCCCTACTATTCCCACCACTGGCCAGGCCCTGCAGCGACGGCAGCCTCACACCACAGCCGAACCAGTGAACCCTCGTACTCCTCTCCGCGCGGGCTTCCACTGCCGCGTCTTCCCCGGCTCCGCATCGTCCCCTTCCTAGGCCTCGCCGTCGTCCACCTCCGTGGTGCTCTCCGCGCGGCGTGGTCAACGTGTTCAAGGAACGACTTCCATCAGAAGAGTATTGTACATGGAGAACTGGGTCCACGACCACAGCCCAGTTTTTTTGTGATTTGCCAAGTAAGTCACTTTTGTCAGGCCTGTTGGGCTGCAAATCTTTCAAGACGAGGAGAGCTTTCATTCGGCTGGCCGAGAAAATGGCCCATCAGTAATGAGAAATTGGCTGTACATTTTTAAAACACATCAAACCGGCAATTAGTTTCAAATATCTTTTTTTTCATTTCAAGATTTTAAATTACATTAATTTTTATGCATGGAGAATTTGTTGAATTTTATATTGATATACATTTATTTTTAAAATCGGTTTGAATGTGAGTCGAAATTTCAGGATTAAAAATAGTTCGGACCGCACCGAAATATGCAAAATTTCGTATAATTTTTTAACCGTGGCCACAATATGGGCTGTAATGCTAAAAAAAGAATATGGGCTCCAAAAAAACCTTAAGAATTAGCAAATGGGCTGTAAATTATTAGAAATAATGGCAGATGGGCTGTATGCTGTTTTCCACAGATTTGAGGCTTTCCTAAAAAAAAGGTTGACGCACAAGCAGTGACTGTTGGATGTCCATCCAACGGCCGTCGTGCTTCTTCAATCTCTGCTCTTCCTGCTCCAGCCGCTCAAACAAGCGCCGGCGGGACTGCCTGCTGTTGGAAATATGCCCTAGAGGCAATAATAAAAGGATTATTATTATATTTCCTTGTTCATGATAATTGTCTTTTATTCATGCTATAATTGTATTATCCGGAAATCGTAATACATGTGTGAATAAATAGACCACAATATGTCCCTAGTGAGCCTCTAGTTGACTAGCTCGTTGATCAATAGATAGTCATGGTTTCCTGACTATGGACATTGGATGTCGTTGATAACGGATCACATCATTAGGAGAATGATGTGATGGACAAGACCCAATCCTAAGCATAGCACAAGATCGTAGTTCGCTTTTGCTAGAGCTTTTCCAATGTCAAGTATCTCTTCCTTAGACCATGAGATCGTAACTCCCGGATACCGTAGGAGTGCTTTGGGTGTACCAAACGTCACAACGTGAATCGGGTGACTATAAAGGTACACTACGTATCTCCGAAAGTGTCATTGGGTTGACACGGATCGAGATCGGATTTGTCACTCCGTGTACGAAGAGGTATCACTGGGCCCACTCGGTAGTGCATCATCATAATGAGCTCAAAGTGACCAAGTGTCCGGTCACGGATCATGCATTACGGTACAAGTAAAGTGACTTGCGGTAACAAGACTGAACGAGGTATTGGGATACCGACGATCGAGTCTCGGGCAAGTAACATACCGTCGACAAAGGGAATAGTATACGGGTTGCTTGAATCTCGACATCGTGGTTCATCCGATGAGATCATCGAGGAGTATGTGGGAGCCAACATGGGTATCCAGATCCTGCTGTTGGTTATTGACCGAAGAGCCGTCTCGGTCATGTCTACATGTCTCCCGAACCCGTAGGGTCTACACACTTAAGGTTCGGTGATGCTAGGGTTATTAGGAAGACTTGTATGTGATTACCGAATGTTGTTCGGAGTCCCGTATGAGATCCAGGACGTCACGAGGAGTTCCGGAATAGTCCGGAGGTAAAGATTTATATATGGGAAGTCATCATACGGTCACCGGAAAGGTTCGGGGGCATATCGGTATTGTACCGGGGCCACCAGAGGGGTTCCGGGGGTCCACCGGGAGGGGCCACCTCTTCCGGGGGGGCCATATGGGCTGTATGAGGAAGGGATCCAGCCCAAAGTGGGCTGGGCGCCACTCCCCCTAGGGCCCATGCGCCTAGGGTTGGGGAACCCCGAGGGGGCGCCTTGCTTGGGGGCAAGCCCCTTCCCCTTGACCGCCGCCCCCCCTCTAGATGCCATCTAGAGGGGCCGCCCCTTCTCCTTCCCCTATAAATAGAGGGCGAGGGAGGCTGCAACACACTTGAAGGCGCAGCCCTCCCTCCCCAACACCTCTCCTCCTCCGCGTGTGCTTGGCGAAGTCCTGCCGAGAACTGTCACTCCACCATCATCACGCCGTCGTGCTGCTCTCGAGCCATCTTCCTCAACCTCTCCTTCCCCTTGCTGGATCAAGAAGGAGGAGACGCCATCCGCTCCGTCGTGTGTTGAACGCGGAGGTGCCGTCCGCTCGGCGCTAGGATCTCCGGTGATAGGATCACGACGAGAACGACTACTTCAACCCCGTTCTTTTGAACGCTTCCGCCGCGATCTACAAAGTGGTATGTAGATGCAATCTCTCTCCATGACTCGTTGTTTAGATGAACTCATAGATGGATCTTGGTGAAACCGTAGAAAATTTTAATTTTCTCGCAACGCTCCCCAACAAAGGCATCATGAGCTAGGTCTATGCGTAGTTCTTTTTGCACGAGTAGAACACAATTTTGTTGTGGGTGTAGATCTTGTCAACTTGCTTGCCGCTACTAGTCTTATCTTGCTTCAGCGGTATTGTGGGATGAAGCAGCCCGACCAACCTTACACGTGCGCTTACGTGAGACCGGTTCCACCGATGACATGCACTAGTTGCATAAGGTGGTCTGGCGGGTGTCTGCCTCTCCACTTTAGTTGGAGCGGATTCGATGAAAAGGGTCCTTATGAAGGGTAAATAGAAGTTGACAAAATCACGTTGTGGTTATTCGTAGGTAAGAAAACGTTCTTGCTAGAACCCAATTGCAGCCACGTAAAAGATGCAACAACAATTAGAGGACGCCTAACTTGTTTTTGCAGCAATTGTAATGTGATGTGATATGGCCGAAGTTGTGATGAATGATGAATGACATATTGTGATGTATGAGATCATGTTCTTGTAATAGGAATCACGACTTGCATGTCGATGAGTATGACAACCGGCAGGAGCCATAGGAGTTGTCTTTATTTTTGTATGACCTGCGTGTCATTGAAGAACGCCATGTAAATTACTTTATTTTATTGCTAAACGCGTTAGCCATAGAAGTAGAAGTAGTCGTTGGCGTGACAACTTCATGAAGACACGATGATGGAGATCATGATGATGGAGATCATGGTGTCATGACGGTGACAAGATGATCATGGAGCCCCGAAGATGGAGATCAATGGAGCTATATGATATTGGCCATATCATGTCACTACTATATAATTGCATGTGATGTTTATTATGTTTATGCATCTTGTTTACTTAGAACGACGGTAGTAAATAAGATGATCCTTACAACAATATCAAGAAGTGTTCTCCCTAACTGCGCGCGCTGCTAAAGTTCATCGTTTGAAGCACCACGTGATGATCGGGTGTGATAGATCCTTACGCTCACATACAACGGTGTAAAACAGTTTTACACATGCAAAACACTTAGGGTTAACTTGACGAGCCTAGCATGTACAGACATGGCCTCGTAACACGGAGACCGAAGGTCGAACACGAGTCGTATGGAAGATACGATCAACATGAGGATGTTCACCGACGATGACTAGTCCGTCTCACGTGATGATCGGACACGCCTAGTCGACTCGGATCGTAACACTTAGATGACTAGAGGATGTCTAATCTGAGTGGGAGTTCATTAAAATAATTTGATTAGATGAACTTAATTATCATGAACTTAGTCTAAAACCTTTGCAAATATGTCTTGTAGATCAAATGGCCAGCGCTCATGTCAACATGAACTTCAACGCGCTCCTAGAGAAAACCAAGCTGAAAGATGATGGCAGCAACTATACGGACTGGGTCCGAACCCGAGGATCATCCTCATAGCTGCCAGAAACAATATGTCCTAGAAGGACCGCTAGGTGATGCACCGTCCCACGTAACCAAGACATTATGAATGCTTGGCAGTCTCGTCTTGATGATTACTCCCTCGCTCAAGGCGGCATGCTTTACAGCTTAGAACCGGGCTCCAAAAGCGTTTTGAGCAACACGGAGCATATGAGATGTTCGAGGAGCTGAAACTAGTTTTCCAAGCTCATGCCCGGTCGAGATATATGAAGTCTCCGACAAGTTCTATAGTTGTAAGATGGAGGAAAACAGTTCTGTCAGTGAACACATACTCAAAATGTCTGGGTTACACAACCGCCTGTCCCAACTGGACATAAACCTCCCGGATGAGGCGGTCATTGACAGAATCCTTCAGTCGCTCCCACCAAGCTACAAGAGCTTTGTGATGAACTACAATATGCAGGGATGGTGAAGACCATTCCCAAAGTATTCTCAATGTGAAGTCAGCAGAGGTTGAAATCAAGAAAGAACATCAAGTGTTGATGGTCAATAAAACCACTAAGTTCAAGAAGGGCAAGGGTAAGAAGAACTTCAAGAAGGACGGCAAGGATGTTGCCGCTCCCGCAAGCAAGTTGCCGGAAGAAGTCAAAGAATGGACCCAAGCCCGAGACAGAGTGCTTTTATTGCAAAGGGAAGGGTCATTTGAAGCGGAACTGCCCCAAATACTTAGCGGACAAGAAGGCCGGCAACACTAAAGGTATATTTGATATACATGTAATTGATGTGTACCTTACCAGTACTCGTAGTAACTCCTGGGTATTTGATACCGGTGTCGTTGCTCATATTTGTAACTCACAGCAGGAGCTGCGGAATAAACGGAAACTGGCGAAGGACGAGGTGACGATGCGCGTCGGGAATGGTTCCAAGGTCGATGTGATCGCTGTCGGCACGTTGCCTCTACATTTACCTACGGGATTAGTTTCAAACCTCAATAATTGTTATTTGGTGCCAAGTTTGAGCATGAACATTGTATCAGGATCTCGTTTAATGCGAGATTGCTACTCATTTAAATCCGAGAATAATGGTTGTTCTATTTATATGAGAGATATGTTTTATGGTCATGCTCCAATGGTCAATGGTTTATTCTTAATGAATCTCGAACGTAATATTACACATATTCATAGTGTGAATACCAAAAGATGTAAAGTTGATAACGATAGTCCCACATACTTGTGGCATTGCCGCCTTGGTCACATTGGTGTCAAGCGCATGAAGAAGCTCCATTCTGATGGACTTTTAGAGTCTCTCGATTATGAATCATTTGACACATGCGAACCATGCCTCATGGGCAAAATGACCAAGACTCCATTCTCCGGGAAAATGGAGCGAGCAACCAACTTATTGGAAATCATACATACCGATGTTTGCGGTCCAATGAGCGTTGAGGCTCGCGAAGGATATCGTTATGTTCTCACTCTCACTGATGACTTGAGTAGATATGGGTATGTCTACTTGATGAAACACAAGTCTGAGACCTTTGAAAAGTTCAAGGAATTTCAGAATGAGGTAGAGAATCAACGTGACCGAAAGATAAAATTCTTACGATCAGATCGTGGAGGAGAATATTTAAGTCACGAATTTGGTACACACTTAAGGAAATGTGGAATCGTTTCACAACTCACACCGCCTGGAACACCTCAGCGTAATGGTGTGTCCGAACGTCGTAAGCGCACTCTATTGGATATGATGCGATCTATGATGTCTCTTACCGATTTACCGCTATCATTTTGGGGATACGCTCTAGAGACAGCTACATTCACTTTAAATAGGGCACCTTCTAAATCCGTTGAGACGACACCGTATGAATTATGGTTTGGGAAGAAACCTAAGCTGTCGTTTCTAAAAGTTTGGGGATGCGATGCTTATGTCAAGAAACTTCAACCTGAAAAGCTCGAACCCAAATCGGAAAAATGCGTCTTCATAGGATACCCTAAGGAAACCATTGGCTATACCTTCTACCTTAGATCCGAAGGCAAGATCTTTGTTGCCAAGAACGGATCCTTTCTAGAAAAAGAGTTTCTCTCGAAAGGAGTAAGTGGGAGGAAAGTAGAACTCGATGAAGTACTACCTCTTGAACCGGAAAGTAGTGCAGCTCAGGAAAATGTTCCTGTGGTGCCTACACCAACTGGAGAGGAAATTAATGATGATGATCAAGGTACTTCGGATCAAGTTGCTACTGAACTTCGTAGGTCCACTAGGACACGTTCAGCACCAGAGTGGTACGGCAAACCTGTCCTGGAAATCATGTTGTTAGACAACGGTGAACCTTCGAACTATGAAGAAGCGATGGCTGGCCCAGATTCCAACAAATGGCTTGAAGCCATGCAATCCGAGATAGGATCCATGTATGAAAACAAAGTATGGACTTTGACAAACTTGCCCGATGATCGGTGAGCGATCGAAAACAAATGGATCTTTAAGAAGAAGACGGACGCGGATGGTAATGTCAACATCTATAAAGCTCTACTTGTCGCTAAGGGTTATCGACAAGTTCAAGGGATTGACTACGATGAGACTTTCTCTCTCGTAGCGAAGCTTAAGTCCGTCCGAATCATGTTAGCAATTGCCGCATACTATGATTATGAGATATGGCAGATGGACGTCAAAATGGCGTTCCTTAACGGTTATCTTAAGGAAGAGCTGTATATGATGCAGCCGGAAGGTTTTGTCGATCCTAAGAATGCTAACAAAGTATGCAAGCTCCAGCGATCCATTTATGGGCTGGTGCAAGCATCTCGAGTTGGAACATTCGCTTTGATGAGATGATCAAAGCGTTTGGTTTATGCGACTTATGGAGAAGCCTGCGTTTATAAGAAAGTGAGTGGGAGCTCAGAGCATTTCTCATATTATATGTAGATGACATACTTTTGATGGGAAATGATATAGAACTCTTGGACAGCATTAAGGCCTACATGAATAAAAGTTTTTCAATGAAGGACCTTGGAGAAGCTGCTTATATATTAGGCATCAAGATCTATAGAGATAGATCGAGACGCCTCATAGGTCTTTCACAAAGCACATACCTTGATAAGATTTTGAAGAAGTTCAAAATGGATCAGTCCAAGAAAGGGTTCTTGCCTGTACTGCAAGGTGTGAGATTGAGCTCGGCTCAATGCCCGACCACGGCAAAAGATAAAGAAGAGATGAGCGTCATCCCTATGCCTCGCCATAGGTCCTATTATGTATGCCATGCTGTGTACCGACCTGATGTAAACCTTGCCGTAAGTTTGGTAGGAAGGTACCAAAGTAATCCCGCAAGGAACACTAGACAGCGGTCAAGAATATCCTGAAGTACCGAAAAGAACAAAGGACATGTTTCTCGCTTATGGAGGTGACGAAGAGCTCGTCAAAGGGTTACGCCGACGCTAGCTTTGACACAGATCTGGATGACTCTAAGTCACAAACCGGATCGTGTATATGTTGAATGGTGGAGCGATGGCTGGTGCAGCTGCAAGCGAGAGCGTCGTGGCGGGATCTACATGTGAAGCGGAGTACATGGCAGCCTCGGAGGCAGCGCATGAAGCAATTTGGGTGAAGGAGTTCATCACCGACCTAGGAGTCATACCCAATGCGTCGGGGCGATCAAACTCTTCTTTGACAACACTTTGGAGCTATTGCACTTGCCAAGGAGCCCAGGTTTCACAAGAAGACCAGGCACATCAAGCGCCGCTCAACTCCATCCGTGAAAATGTTCAAGATGGAGACATAGAAATTTGCAAAGTGCATACGGATCTGAATGTCGCAGATCCGTTGACTAAACCTCTTCCGCGGGCAAAACATGATCAACACCAGAACTCTATGGGCGTTCGATTCATCACAATGTAACTAGATTATTGACTCTAGTGCAAGTGGGAGACTGTTGGAAATATGCCCTAGAGGCAATAATAAAAGGATTATTATTATATTTCCTTGTTCATGATAATTGTCTTTTATTCATGCTATAATTGTATTATCCGGAAATCGTAATACACGTGTGAATAAATAGACCACAATATGTCCCTAGTGAGCCTCTAGTTGACTAGCTCGTTGATCAATAGATAGTCATGGTTTCCTGACTATGGACATTGGATGTCGTTGATAACGGGATCACATCATTAGGAGAATGATGTGATGGACAAGACCCAATCCTAAGCATAGCACAAGATCGTGTAGTTCGTTTTGCTAGAGCTTTTCCAATGTCAAGTACCTCTTCCTTAGACCATGAGATCGTGTAACTCCGGATACCGTAGGAGTGCTTTGGGTGTACCAAACATCACAACGTAATCGGGTGACTATAAAGGTACACTACAGGTATCTCCGAAAGTGTCATTGGGTTGACACGGATCGAGATCGGATTTGTCACTCCGTAACGGAGAGGTATCACTGGGCCCACTCGGTAGTGCATCATCATAATGAGCTCAAAGTGACCAAGTGTCCGTCACGGATCATGCATTACTGATGCAGTAAAGTGACTTGTCGGTAATAAGACTGAACGAGGTATTGGGATACCGACGATCGAGTCTCGGCAAGTAACATACCGTCGACAAAGGGAATAGTATACGGGTTGCTTGAATCCTCGACATTGTGGTTCATCCGATGAGATCATCGAGGAGTATGTAGAGCCAACATGGGTATCCAGATCCCGCTGTTGGTTATTGACCAAGAGCCGCCTCGGTCATGTCTACATGTCTCCCGAACCCGTAGGGTCTACACACTTAAGGTTCGGTGACGCTAGGGTTATTAGGAAGACTTGTATGTGATTACGAATGTTGTTCGAGTCCCTGATGAGATCCCGGACGTCACGAGGAGTTCGGAATAGTCCGGAGGTAAAGATTTATATATGGGAAGTCATCATACGGTCACCGGAAAGGTTCGGGGGCATATCGGTATTGTACCGGGGCCATCGGAGGGGTTCCGGGGGTCCACCGGGAGGGGCCACCTCTTCCGGGGGGGCATATGGGCTGTATGAGGAAGGGATCCAGCCCAAAGTGGGCTGGGGCGCCACTCCCCCCTAGGGCCCATGCGCCTAGGGTTGGGGGAAACCCTGAGGGGGGCGCCCCCTTGCTTGGGGGGCAAGCCCCTTCCCCTTGGCCGCCCCCCCTCTAGATGCCATCTAGAGGGGCCGGCCCCCCTTCTCCCTTCCCCTATAAATAGAGGCGAGGGAGGCTGCAACACACTTGAAGGCGCAGCCCTCCCTCCCAACACCTCTCCTCCTCCGTGTGTGCTTGGCGAAGCCTGCTGGAGCTGTCACTCCACCATCATCACGCCGTCGTGCTGCTGCTGGAGCCATCTTCCTCAACCTCTCCTTCCCCCTTGCTGGATCAAGAAGGAGGAGACGTCATCCGCTCCGTACGTGTGTTGAACGCGGAGGTGCCGTCCGTTCGGCGCTAGGATCTCCGGTGGTAGGATCACGACGAGAACGACTACTTCAACCCCGTTCTTTTGAACGCTTCCGCTCGCGATCTACAAAGTGGTATGTAGATGCAATCTCTCTCCCATGACTCGTTGCTTAGATGAACTCATAAATGGATCTTGGTGAAACCGTAGAAAATTTTTAATTTTCTGCAACGTTCCCCAACACCTGCTCCCTCCTCCCCGCGGCCGGCTGTGCTGCCGCGCAGGCCTCACCGCCCCACCGTACTCCCATCGCTGGCCTAGCCATCCCTCTACTCACCCACACCTGCTGTTATTCTTCGGCGACGGCAGATGAACCAGTAAACCCTCATACAGTCATACTCCCCTCCACGTGGGAAACAACTGATGAGTCTTCCCTGCATCCGTGTCGTCCCCTTCCTAGGCCTCGCTGTTGTCCACCGCCATGGTGCTCTCGGCGCGGCGTGGTCAATGTGGTCAACGACCGACTTCTATCGGAAGAGTACTGTTCGTGGAGACGCTGACAGCTGGGTCCACGGCCGCAGCAAGGAAGTGCCTCCTTATTACGCGCAAAATAATTATTCCTCCACCTGACAGCAGGGACCCAGCGGACGGGCCACCGTATTTCACGAAAAAAATGTTTCCCCCCTGACTGCTGGGACCCACCAGCTACACCTTCACACGCAAGGAAGTGCATCCGGGCAAAAAAACAAAATGATTCACCCCCCTGACTGCTGGGACCCACCAGCTACATCTTCGCACGCAAGGAAGTACGTCTAGGCAAAAAAACGATTCGCCCCCGTGACTGCTGGGACCCACCAGCTACATCTTCGCACGCAAGGAAGTGCCTGACAGTCGGAACCCACCTGGTCGAAGCGTACGTAGCATTGTCATTCTGGTCACGAACGTGTACGTACATACTGGTCATTGTAGATGCGCACACGTGTCGTAGTAGAGGCGCGCACGTAGCATGTACACGCGTCGCATAACGCCGTGGGTGCAAGAAAGAAAATCTGACCACGTATGTGTACATACTGGCGGGTCTCGACGCCTACTCAGACAATGCATCGTCGGCCAGGGCTCGTGTACATGGCTGGGTCGAACGGAGAAACAGCATCGTCATCGTGTTCATGGGGAGGCAACGGAGTGCGTCGTGTTCATGGGGAGGCAACGTAATGCGTCGTGTTCATCGGGAGGCAACGGAACGCATGGGAGCCAACCGGCTGGGTCGGAACGGAATGCTTGGTCGTGTTCATCGGGAGGGCTTGGACGGAACAGCGATGGAAGCGAGGCTGGCGTCCGCTGGCGGAGGAAACGGACCTCCTACGCTCGAACGGGTCCCGTTGATCGGGAGGGTGTGGCGTCAAGAAAACGGAGGAAACAGACCTCCTACGGTCGAAACAGAGGTCCTGTTGATTGGGAGGGGTGTGGCATACCGCAAAACGGAGGAAACGGACCTCCTACGGTCGAAACGAGGGTGGAGGGGTGTGGCGTACCGCAAAACGGACGAAACGGACCTCCTACGGTCGAACCGGGGGTCCTGTTCATCGGGAGGGGCGTGGCGTGCGCAAAACGGACTCCACGGATACTGTTCATCTCCACCGTCGACCTCCTCCAGCCTCCACGGGCTACCGCCGACCTCCTCCAGCCTCCACGGGCTCCTGTTCATCCAGCCTCCACCGTCGCTAATCCACCGCCATTGCTCAACCACCCTCCACCGCTCATCGCTCATCCAGCCCTCCACACCATAGGGTCCTGTTCAACCACCCTCCACGGGCACCCTCCACCGCTCACTGTTCATCCAGCTCTCCACCACACCACGGGTCTGTTCATCCAGAGGCAACGCCACCGCCACTGCTCATCCAACCCCCGCCCCATAGCGCCACTGCTCATCCTAGAGGCAGCATCGATCGGCTTGATTAGCAGCGATGGCGAATCGCCGATCGGGTTCGATTAACAGCCATCGATCGATCGCTCGGGTTCGATAACGCGTAGCTGCAGTCTGTCGCCGGGTTCGATTAGAGCCCAACGCCTCGCTTCGGGTTCGATTAGAGCTAACGCCGCACACACGCACGCGTCGTGTATGAGAGAAACACGCATCGCTCGGCCCCTGACCTCCCATCGTAACCGGGAACTCCCCGAAATTTTCCTCCCCCTCGCTTCTACCACGATTTTTTTCCGTCATGGACGGCCCAAAGAATGTCACGCAGCTGCGTCTCCGGTTCGCCCAGGACGAAAAGCCCATTTTCTGTCATGATTTTTTGTCATAGAAGTAGGAGCCCACCACATCTATGATGATACCGGGTTTTGTCACAATTATCATCATAGAAGTGTCATATGTATGAAGGAAAAAATTTCGTTCGGCCCAAAATGTCACGGATGTGTATTTTTTTGTAGTGTTGTCACAAATGACACCGTAATCCTTTAAAGTTTGCCTCATCCATAGAAGTTGTGCACAACAACTACCGGCGGCCACATACTCCGCTTCGGTGGACGAGAGAGACACACAACTTTGCTTCTTGGAAGACCAACTCGCCAAAGAGCAACCAAGGAATTGGCACCCTCCGGAAGTGGACTTCCTATCCACTTTGTCTCCCGCCCAATCGGAGTCCGAATAGCCCACAAGGTTGAAGTTAGATCCTCTTGGATACCATAAGCCAAAGTTTGGGGTATGAGCCAAATATCGAAGATTAAACTTGACCGCCACAAAGTGGCTTTCCTTAGGTGCGGCTTGAAACCGTGCACAAATTCCCACACTCAACATGATATCCGGTCTAGATGCACAAAGGTAAAGCAAGGAGCCAATCATGGAGCGATATACCTTTTGATCCACCGCTTTACCATTGGGATCTATGTCAAGTTGGCATTTGACGGGCATTGGAGTGGAAGCCGGCTTGACATCACTTAGCTTGAATCTCTTGAGCATGTCTTAAGTGTATTTGGCTTGGTTGATGAAGGTTCCTTCTCTTCGTTGCTTGACTTCGAACCCGAGAAAGAACTTCAACTCTCCCATCATGGACATCTTGAACTTGGAGGTCATGAGTGCGGCAAATTCCTCATTGAAAGCTTTGTTAGGGGAACCAAAGATAATATCATCAACATATAGTTGGCACACAAACAACTCCCCTTTGACCTTCTTAGTAAAAAGAGTGGGGTCGGTTTTCCCAATTTCAAAACCATGATCTTGCAACAACTCGGTAAGGTGGTCATACCACGCACATGGGGCTTGTTTAAGGCCATAGAGTGCCTTATCGAGTTGGTACACATGATCGGGAAAATAGGGATCCTTGAACCCGGGGGGTTGCTTGACATACACCAACTCATTAATAGGACCATTAAGAAAAGCACTCTTCACATCCATTTCTTGCAACTTAAAGTTATGATGAGAAGCATAAGCAAACAACAAACGAATGGATTCAAGGCGAGCAATGGGAGCAAAGGTTTCACCGTAGTCGATACCCTCGACTTGGGAGTAGCCTTGTGCTATCAAACGAGCCTTGTTGCGAACAATAATTCCATGAGCATCTTGCTTGTTCTTGAATATCCACTTGGTTCCAATGACATTATGGTTCCCCGTTGGCCTTGGCACCAATATCCACACCTTGTTGTGCTCGAAGTTGTTGAGTTCTTCATGCATGGCATTAAGCCAATACTGATCCTCGAGCGCCTCATAGACCTTTTGGGGTTCAACGCAAGAGACAAACGCGTGATGTTCACAATATTTTTCTAATTCTCTACGAGTGCTTACCCCTTCCTTAAGCTTCCAAGCACATTTGTCATGAGATGATCTTTGGTGGAGAGCTTGGATGCAATCTTAGCGGCACGACGCTCCAATTCCTCCTCAGGAGAGAGTTGAGGAGCGGAAACTTGATCATATTAAGCGTCGTCTTGAGATTGTTCTTGATCTTGAACTAGCTCGGAGGAGAGAACTTTATCTTGGGCATCACTTGGTGGTTCACCACCATCTTGAGGTTGATCTTTCCCTTGATCTTGTTCATGAGGTTGAGGGACTTCACTTTGTTCTTCGGAAGCGTATGGGTCTTGAGTTGGTGATGGTTCCACTTGAGTGGAACATTGTCCTTCTCCTTCGGCCACAAGGGCTTCCTCAATGGGTAGGATAAAGCCAACACCCATTCTTCTTATGGCTTGTGGAGGAATTTCATCACCTACATCACAAGTACGACTTTGCTCCACTTGGGAGCCGTTATTCTCATCAGAATCCATGTTACATGTCTCCTCAATAAGTCCCGTGGACTTACTGAGGACACGGTAAGCATGAGAGTTTGTAGCATAACCAACAAATATGCCCTCTTGAGCTCTAGCCTCAAATTTAGACAAACGAACACCTTTCTTGAGAATGAAACACTTACACCCGAACACCCGGAAGTACTTGAGGTTGGGCTTGTTACCGGTGAGAATCTCATATGGAGTCTTGTTCAAACCCTTGTGGAGGTAGAGCCGATTGGATGCATGACACGCGGTGTTGATGGCTTCGGCCCAAAAGTTGTATGGAGACTTGAACTCCGCCATCATGGTCCTTGCCGCATCCATCAATGTCCGGTTCTTCCTCTCCGCTACACCATTTTGTTGAGGGGTGTATGGTGTGGAATATTGATGCTTGATCCCCTCATCACTAGGAAACCCATCCAAGTTGTAGTTCTTGAACTCGGTGCCGTTGTCACTTCTTATTGTCAAGAACCTTGCATTGTGTTGACGTTGGGCTTCATTTGCAAAGTCAATGACGGTTTGTTGGGTCTCGCTCTTCCTCTTGAAAAAATATACCCAAGTGTATCTTGAATAATCATCCACAATCACCAAGCAATACTTTCTACCCCCAAGACTATCAAAGGATGGAGGCCCAAAGAGATCCAAGTGAAGGAGCTCCAAAGGCCTCTTCGAGTAAATGATAGTCGTGGGAGGGTGATCCTTTTCATGTAGCTTTCCTTCGATACAAGCACTGCAAGCACGATCTTTAGCAAAACTAACATTTGTTAGTCCACGGACATGGTCCCCCTTGAGAAGACTTTGCAAAGATCTCATATTGACATGGGCTAAACGGCGATGCCAAATCCATCCCACGTCAACTTTAGCCATTAGGCATGTCGCGGTCTTAGTGGGTCGCTCCGAGAAGTTAATCACATAAAGACCGTTCTCGACATGCCCAACAAAGGCTACTTTAAGAGTCTTGCTCCACAAGAGGGCCACGGTATCAATATCAAAGAAAGTGGCAAAGCCCATGAGTGCAAGTTGACGAACGGAAAGTAGATTGTATGCGAGGGACTCAACAAGCATGACCTTCTCGATCGTGAGATCGTGAGAAATGACAACCTTGCCAGGTCCCAATACCTTAGAAGATGAGGCATCACCCCACTCGACATTGGTGGGCATAGATGGGATCTTGTGCACGTCCACCACCAAGTCTTTGCTTCCAGTCATATGATTTGTGGCTCCACTATCGAGCAACCATGATCCTCCACCGAAAGCAAACACCTACAAGAGATCAATGCTTGGTTTTAGGGACCCATTTTGTAATGGGTCCTTTGATGTTAATAACAAGGGTCTTAGGAACCCAAATAGACCATTGAACGTACTCATAAGGAGAACCAACAAATTTAGCATAGACATGTCCATCACTAGCACGACATAACACATAAGAAGGGTTAAAGTCGCCGGCTTTGTTGGAAGGCGTAGCATTGCCCTTCTTGGCATCACCTCTCTTCGCATTGTTCTTCTTCTTCTCCTTAGAAGCACCCTCTCCCTCCTTCACAAAAGTTTGCTTGAGAGGGGGAGGTTGTTTGGCCTTGTCATTCTTCTTCTTGTTCTTGGACTTGGGTGCGAACCCAATTCCCTCCTTGGCCACAACTTCCTTTTGATTGCTCAAAAGGTCGTTGAGGTTCTTCTCGCCTTGTATGCATGACACAAGGCCTTTCTCAAGTTGCTCCTTCAACTTTGCATTCTCCTCAACAAGATGCACATGCTCAAAACAAAGGTTAGTAGCATTTGCATTATCAATTAAAACCATATGAGGAAAGGTGGCTTTCTCCTTGGTTAGCTTCACTTGGAGTTGATCATGAGACTCTTTAAGACTAGCATGAGTACCCTTCAAGGCCTTGTGAGCTTTGTCGAGTATATCAAACTCTTCCTTGAGTCTAGCAAGATCAACCCCAAGTTTGGCCTTCTCGGAATTTAGCACACGAGATACAAAAAGAGCATGATCAAGATCTTTCTTTAATTTAGCATGGTCGTCGTTGTGTGACTCCCCAAGAGCCAAACGGTGACCACGCTCTTCCTCAAGAGCATTAGAGAGATCCGATATCTCATCGGCATAGTCACAACTATGCCCCTCCATCTTAGAGATGGTTTCTTCACGGGCATCGATCATGTAATTGCCTTCACCAAGTTGTTCCAAGAGAGCAACAAAGTGCTTCTTGGATTTACCCTTGAGCTTACTCATAAATGACTCAAATTCATTTTCCTCCTTATTAGGCCCCTCATGTTCATCAATGCAATCCGTCAAAGAAGGATTAGTAAGATGGTGGTTTTGATGTTGGGGGCTACCTTGTTGGTGGCTTTAGCCATGAGGCACTTGGCGGTGATGTTCTCATTGGGTGAGTCAAAAAGAGACACTCCTGGAGTTGTTGCAATGGCAACAGAGGCCATGGAAACCGACTCACCATCTTCTTCATCATCATCATCCTCATTGTACTCTTCTTGTGCCACTAGCCCCTTGGGAGGAGTCTTCTTGGTGAAGTTGCTCTTGTTGGGGAAGGACTTGGCCTTGTCTTTTTGGATGAGCTTGCCACCATTGTCTTCCCTCTTCTCATATGGGCACTCCGCAACAAAATGGCTCACATTGCCACAATTATAGCAAGCTGAGTTGCTTGCCCTTCGTGCCACTTGAGTTGTTCTTGTTGAAGTTGGGCCTCGTGTTCTTCTTGCTCCAAAATTGCCTTGAAGCGAGGGCCATGTGCTCATGATAAGCATATTTTGTATCGTCGGGATTGCCCTCCTCTTCTTTCTCTTCTTCCACATTAACCTTGGCCTTCAAGGCAAGGTTGGGCTTCTTTGCTCTTTGAGAACGAAACACCGCATTGTGGGCGGTCTTGTCCAAGATCCTCATTGCCACAAACTCATCCAACACTTCACTTGAGGACAAGGTGTGGAAGTCCGGCCTTTGGCGGATGACGGAGGACATGGCCTTGTGGTAGGGCATCATGGCCTTGAGGAACTTGCGCTTGATCCAATTGTCATCCGTGTCCTTGCTCCTGTGATCTTGGAGTGAGACCGCGAGAGTGGTTAATCTCCGGTAAAGCTCACGAGGTTCTTCATCTTCATTCATTGAAAACTCATCGGCTTCATCTTGCACCACTTCATAGTTGGAGCATTGAATGCTTGCATTTCCCTTGTAAAGGGACACGACATGGTGCCATGCTTCCTTGGCCACGGTAAAGGGTCGGAGATGAGCAATATATTCGGGTGGAATTGCATCTTGGATGATGAAGAGAGCATTCTCATTGAATTGATTATCCGCGGCTTCTCTAGGGGTGAAGTTGCTTCGGTCATGCAGATAGAAACCTTCTTCAATGATTCTCCAAAGGTTAGTATTAACATGGTTTAAATGACGCTTAAAGCGATAAACCCAAGCATCAAAGTCCTCATTTTTCACAATCTTAGGGAGAGAACCGGCATGATTCAAATGAGTGGAAGGAATTGGTCCGCCATAAGTAAGAGGAGGTTCCACATGGGCAAAGATGCCATTTCCACTTCAACCACTAGATAAAGGAACTTTGTCATTAGTACTTCCCCCCTTGTCGGAGTTAGCATCCGTCATCTTGTTGGTGGGATCGACCACTTCCAACGGTGCGGTGGATAATTTAAGACCATCAAGAAAGTTCTTAAGCATGCCTTTGACCTCAGTCGTCATGGAAGCTTTCAATGTGTCTAAAGCCACATTGAACTCCTCGCGTGAGACCGAGGTTCCCCCATCGGCCGTAGACGAGGACGGAATCACATCGGGGTGCTACTCCTCACCGTCTACGGAGTCAACCATACTCTTCGGATGGCAAAGTCCTTAATAAAGAGACGAGGCTCTGATACCAATTGAAAGGATCGATATAGTTGACTAGAGGGGGGTGAATAGGCAACTAACAATTTTTAGCTTTTCTTCACCAATTTAAACTTTGCATCAAAGTAGGTTGTCTAGATATGCAACTAGGTGAGCAACCTATATGATGCAACAACAACAAGCACACAAGCAAAGCAAGGGATACAACACAATATAAGCTTGCACAAGTAAAGGTATGAGATAACCAAGAGTGGAGCCGGTGAAGACGAGGATGTGTTAACGAAGTTCCTTCCTTTTGAGGGGAAGTACGTCTCCGTTGGAGAGGTGTGGAGGCACAATGCTGCCCAAGAAGCCACTAGGGCTACCGTATTCTCCTCATACCCTCACACAATGCGAGATGTCGTGATTCCACTATTGGTGCCCTTGGAGGCGGCGATCGGACCTTTACAAACAAGGTTGGGGCAATCTCCACAACTTAATTGGAGGCTACCAACGACACCATGAAGCTTCACCACAATGGAATATGGCTCCGCGGTGACCTCAGCCGTCTAGGGTGCTCAAACACCCAAGAGTAACAAGATCCGCAAGGGATTAGTGGGGGAAATCAAATTTCTC
Source organism: Aegilops longissima (assembly GCA_021605205.1). Taxonomy (NCBI): domain Eukaryota; kingdom Viridiplantae; phylum Streptophyta; class Magnoliopsida; order Poales; family Poaceae; genus Aegilops; species Aegilops longissima. The sequence goes on from CM038678.1 coordinate 605,730,742, forward strand.
TTGGTGGAAGTGTAGATCGGGGCCTTCTCAACCAATCCCTAAAGAATCAACAAGTTTGATTGGCTAGGGAGAGACATCGGGCGAAAATGGAGCTTAGAGCAACAAGGGAGCTTGGGGATGGAAGAGGTGGTCAATTCGGAGAAGAAGACTCCCCTTATATAGTGGTAGAACAAATCCAACCATTATCCATTTACTCAGCCCCTACCACACACAACAAACGGTACTACCGCACGAGCCCACGGTACTACCGCAAGACCTGCGGTACTACCGCTGGCGCGGCAGGAGCTAACCCACGCCTGTGGCAAAGAAGCCGAGGGCGGTAGAACCACTGGCGCGGTACTACCGCAAGGCAGGGTTGGCCTAGACTGGGAAGGCACGGACATATAAAAATACATCCGTGGCAACTTCCGCTGAGTTTCGATCTATGCAAAATCCCAACATGGTACTACCGCAAGCCTGGAGCGGTACTACCGCGCAGGGCGCAGATGTAAAAAATTACATCCGCCCCTACTTCCGCTCATGCTGCTGTGCCTGGCCAGAGCTCACGGTACTACCGCGCCCATGGAGCGGTACTACCATGTAGGGCGCGGATGTAAAAAATTACATCCGCCCCTACAACCGCTCGAGCAGTTGAGCCTGGCCTGAGGCCACGGTACTACCGCTCCCAAGGAGCGGTACTACCGTGCCTGAGGCCGGTACTACCGCTCCGTAGAGCAGTACTACCGCATGCCCCAGTTCAGCAACACTAGGAGTCCTTCATTTTGCAGAGACACGGAGAAACGGAGGATGCCCCAAAGAGCCAAAGGAAAGGTGGTGCAAAAAGGAACAGACGTGTACGTGTTGATTCCACCCAAACCTTTCCAAGGCGGACCCCCTCTTAATAGTACGGCTTTCCTACGACTCAAATCCGCCAAAAAGAAACATAGAGAAACACCGTCTTCAATAGTCTTCGAGGGGTACCAAATTGTCTTGTGCCTAGTCATGATATGTCTGAAATGCTCAATGCACACGATTATTCCACAAATGCATTGTCATCAATCACCAAAACAACTAAGGGATAAATATGCCCTTACAAAGTTACTACCGAACCTCGTGGGTCAACCAGAGTAAGATCCACACCAGAGTGGTACGGTAATCCTGTTCTGGAGGTCATGTTACTTGACCATGACGAACCTACGAACTATGAGGAAGCGATGATGAGCTCAGATTCCGCAAAATGTCTTGAGTCCATGAAATCTGAGATGGGATCCACGTATGAAAACAAAGTATGGACTTTGGTTAACTTGCCCGATGATCGGCAAGCCATCGAGAATAAATGGATCTTCAAGAAGAAGACTGACGTTGACGGTAATATTACTGCCTACAAAGCTCGACTTGTTGCGAAAGGTTTTCGACAAGTTCAAGGAGTTGACTGCGATGAGACATTCTCACCCGTAGCAATGCTTAAGTCCGTCTGAATCATGTTAGCAATTGTTATATTTTATGATTATGAAATTTGGCAAATGGATGTAAAGACTGCATTCCTGAATGGATTTTTGGAAGAAGAGTTGTATATGATGCAACCTGAAGGTTTTATCGATCCAAAGGATGCTAACAAAGTGTGCAAGCTCCAGCGATCCATTTATGGACTGGTGCAAGCATCTCAGAGTTGGAATAAACGTTTTGATAGTGTGGTCAAAGCATATGGTTTTATACAAACTTTTGGAGAAGCATGTATTCACAAGAAAGTGAGTGGGAGCTCTGTAGCATTTCTAATATTATATGTGGATGCCATATTGTTGATTGGAAATGATATAGAATTTCTGGATAGCATAAAAGGATACTTGAATAAGTGTTTTTCAATGAAAGACATCGGTGAAGCTGCTTATATATTGGGCATCAAGATCTATAGAGATAGATCAAGACGCTTAATTGGACTTTCACAAAGCACATACCTTGATAAAGTTTTGAAGAAGTTCAAAATGGATCAACTTAAGAAAGGGTTCTTGCCTGTGTTACAAGGTGTGAAGTTGAGTCAGACTCAATGCCTGACCACTGCAGAAGATAGAGAGAAAATGAAAGTCATTCCCTATGCTTCAGCCATAGGTTCTATCATGTATGCAATGCTGTGTACCAGACCTGATGTGTGCCTTGCTATTTGTCAAGCCCAATATGCGACCCTATCCAAAAGGAACTCGACGGTCCCACCAAGGATAGACCCGCATATTGAAACGCTTTTGCAACAAACTTCATCTTCACCTGCAACTAACAATGCTATAAGAGGGGCTGAGCAAAGCGGTAACATAGCCAAACAACGGTTTGCTAGGAAGGGTGCAAAAGGTTAGAGGCTGACATGGCAATTGGGATGGCTTGATAAATGTAATAGGTAGCGCAGATAGCGATAGAACGAAGCAACTAGCATAGCAATGATAGTAGTGAGATCCAGGGTAGCGGTCATCTTGCCTGAAATCCCGCAAGGAAGAAGAACGAGTCCATGAAGAAGATGAACGGATGAAGCCGAACCAAGCGTAGACGAACGAATCCTCACGATCGCAACGAAACAGGAACTAACAAGAAGAAGCACACCACATAGTAAACACACCACACATGAACAATGCATGATGCTCAACAAACATGATGCATGACAATTCTAGAAGAAGCTACTCATGGCAAGAGATGATGCAAACAAGAGCAACACATCATGGCAAGTTTAAATGAGGCCGGAAACAACATATAACAATTCCGGTAAGTCCTCATATGCAAATTTCGAAATTGGTCCAGATCTGAATGACTTTATGTTCAAGTTGTTAAACAGCAATTTAAGATGCACCACGATGATCTACACGAAATTCTAGTCAAGTTACATATAAAGTTCATTAGATTCGGAGCTACGGCCTAGAAGATATGAGCAAAACAAGATAAACATGGCATTGATGCAAAATGCACACAAACATCAAGCAAAACACCTCAAAACAAGGATCCAACATGATAATATGAAACTACATGCAAAATCAAGCAAGTTTCATGTAGAGCACAATCAAAACGGAGCAACGGTTCAACACATACACCCTATACAAGTTTAAAGAACAAGCTGTCCAAAACAGCAACTAGGCATATTGCAAGCATCAAAACAATATGCTACAGCACCTCAATATGAAAACAAAAGGCATGGGCATGATGTACAGGTAAAGCATTACAAAACATGAACACTGAGCTATCTCCAGAAATGACTAGAACATGCTCAAAATGGCATGGCAAGATTGCAACTAATAACAGTTTCAGACTTTGCAGAAAATAACATCAGGTTGCAATGTTTAGAGCAAGAAAACAACATGTTACAGGAACTTATAATGGCAAACAAAGGCATGGCATGAATCTACTAATTGCATAGAACAAAAGTCCTTTAGTGACCATAAGCCAAAAAGGATCAGAAAATATAGTAACACCCATGTCAATATCGAAAGTTCCGTTAACAGATTCAGCAACATGGCATGTCAAAAACTGATAACAAGTAGGCATGTTTACAAGCTCAATGCACTCACTACAGAGCCTTATATGAAAAACTAAGCATACATACATCAAGAAGACATGGCCTAGAAGACATACATGGCAAGAACAATAACATAGCATACATGGATCAACCACAACAACCTTGGCAAAATTGAATAACATGTAAACAATCTACCAGGAACATTTTGTAGCAAAAGTAGAGCTCGATTGACTCAAACTATGGCACTCCATAATTGCAAACAAGGGCATGGATGGATAGAGCAAGACATGTTTAACAAAACATCCTTACTGAAGTATCTCAAAATATGCATGGATCTCTTGGTAGCATCAAGTTAACATGGCATCAAAATATCAGCAAAACAGGGCTGAAATCAGCAACAACAAGACACCTAGTTTACATGCTTGTGCTAGTCACCACATAGATCAGAAAAATACATAGCAAGCACCACTGGAAAGAAGACATGGCATATTACAAAACACATGTAGGACTCAAGTCCATAGGATGCACACATCAATCATGGCAAAAATGACAAAAGTGCAAGTTCTGATAAAAATCAGAAACTAACATCACATAGCACTCTTCCAACAGCATTTCGGGCATCAAGATGAGCTCAAATTAAAATGATGCAATGAGATGAAATGATCTACTCATTGAGGCGAACATTTTGACATGTTACACGCGCAAAACGGATCAACGATGACAGAGATATGATGCAATGAAAATGCAATAAAAACATTAGCAGATACGGGGACTTAGTCAAATTTGGACCTCAGGGAGGGTGGACATGTCCGGGCCAGGGCGGACACGTCCGACGTGGCTGGGTCATCCTCCACCTCCAGGAGGTCAACGGCGGGTCGACGAAGGCGGAGTCGCCCTCCGCGTCGTTAGGCGCGAGAGGGCCGGAGGAGGCCGGGGCGGCAGATCCGCCATGGGCATCCATTCAGCCGGATCTGGCCGGCGAGGAGCTCGGGCGGCGGCGCTTCAAGGCGGCGGCGCACTCTGAGGAGAGAGGGAGCTCGGGTGAGAGAGGAGAGAGAGGAGAAGGAGAGGCGCGGCAGGGAGGCGGCGACTGGCCCGGCGAGATTTGTCAGCGCCGGGCGCGCGCAGCCCGCGAGGCCGGGACGGGAGGCGGGCGCGGGACGCACGGATCGGGCGCAGGGAGGCGGAGGCGGCGACGGCACGGAGCGAGCGGCGGCGGCGTGCTGCTGGCGGGGCCTGTTCGTTCGCAGGCGGCGGGCCGCGGATGGGCTCAAGCAGACCTCGGGAGGAGGAGCTGGGGAGGCGACGTGGCGCCGCCTAGTGGCCGGAGGCGGCGGGGTGGCGGCCGCCAACTGTGGCGCCAAGTGGCTGGAGGTGGCTGGCCGACGCCGAAAACGAGGAGGGCGGCGCAGTGGTGGAGGCTGGTTGGGGCGCACGGAATTTGAGGAGGGAGGCGGCAGAGGTAGGGAAGGACTAGGCTGCCAAATTAGGAAGGAGGGTGATTATATAGGGTAGGGGGCTAGGGTTTAGTCTCTAGGGGTTTTGAGCGTCTGATCGCCATCGAACAGCTCCGGAGCGGAGAGGACTAAGAGAGGGGTTGGTGGGCTGTGAAGAGGCCTCGGGCTGAGAGGAGAGAAGAGAAGTGAGGCCGGTGGTCTGCTCCGGGACCAAACGTCCGGCGAGAATACCGCAACGATGCCGCTTATATATTTAACGATTGGGCTATCAAACGAGCTCAATGCGACGAGACTTGACAGGCGGTCTACTGGTGCTATACCAAGGCCGCTTGACAAACCTCGGTCCATTCCGAGACCGTTTAATACCCGCACATGAAAAGAGGTAAAAGGGGGCGCCGGGAGGCATAGGAGTGCCGGATTGAAAAACGGACAACGGGAAAAATGCTCGGATGCATGAGACGAACACGTATGCAAAATGAAATGCACATGAATGACATAATAAAAATGCAGATGATGACATGGCAAAGAGAGACACGCAAGCACATGACATGGCAACGACGGCGAATAACTGACGGACACCTGGCGCATCGAATCCGGGGCGTTACACTATTAGTTTAGCAGGGAGATACCAAAGTAATCCAGGAGTGGATCAATGGACAACAGTCAAGAACATCCTGAAATACCTGAAAAGGACTAAGGATATGTTTCTCGTTTATGGAGGTGACAAAGAGCTCGTCGTAAATGGTTACGTCGATGCAAGCTTTGACACTGATCCGGATGACTCTAAGTCACAAACCGGATACGTATTTATATTGAACGGTGGAGCTGTCAGTTGGTGCAGTTCTAAACAAAGCGTCGTGGTGGGATCTACGTGTGAAGTGGAGTACATAGCTGCTTCAGAAGCAGCAAATGAAGGAGTCTGGATGAAGGTGTTCATATCCGATCTAGGTGTCATACCTAGTGCCTCGGGTCAAATGAAAATCTTTTGTGACAATACTGGTGCAATTGCCTTAGCAAAGAATCCAGATTTCACAAGAGAACCAAGCACATCAAGAGACGCTTCAATTCCATCCGCGATCAAGTCAAGGAGGGAGACATAGAGATTTGCAAGATACATACGGATATGAATGTTGCAGACCCGTTGACTAAGCCTCTCTCACGAGCAAAACATGATCAGCACCAAGACTCCATGGGTGTTAGAATCATTACTATGTAATCTAGATTATTGACTCTAGTGCAAGTGGGAGACTGAAGGAAATATGCCCTAGAGGCAATAATAAAGTTGTTATTTATATTTCCTTATATCATGATAAATGTTTATTATTTGTGCTAGAATTGTATTAACCGGAAACTTAGTACATGTGTGAATACATAGACAAACAGAGTGTCACTAGTATGCCTCTACTTGACTAGCTCGTTAATCAAAGATGGTTAAGTTTCCTAACCATAGACATGAGTTGTCATTTGATGAACGGGATCACATCATTAGAGAATGATGTGATTGACTTGACCCATTCCGTTAGCTTAGCACTTGATCGTTTAGTATGTTGCTATTGCTTTCTTCATGACTTATACATGTTCCTATGACTATGAGATTACGCAACTCCCGAATACCGGAGGAACACTTTGTGTGCTATCAAACGTCACAACGTAACTGGGTGATTATAAAGATGCTCTACAGGTGTCTCCGATGGTGTTTGTTGAGTTGGCATAGATCGAGATTAGGATTTGTCACTCAGATTGTCGGAGAGGTATCTCTGGGCCCTCTCGGTAATGCAGACCACTATAAGCCTTGCAAGCAATGTGACTAATGAGTTAGTTGCGGGATGATGCATTATGGAACGAGTAAAGAGACTTGCCGGTAACGATATTGAACTAGGTATTGAGATACCGACGATCGAATCTCGGGCAAGTAACATACCAATGACAAAGGGAACAACGTATGTTGTTGTGCGGTTTGACCGATAAAAATCTTCATAGAATATGTAGGAGCCAACAAGAGCATCCAGGTTTCGCTATTGGTTATTGACCGGAGACGAGTCTCGGTCATGTCTACATAGTTCTCGAACCCGTAGGGTCCGCACGCTTAACGTTCGGTGACGATTGATATTATGAGTTTATGTGTTTTGATGTACCGAAGGTAGTTCAGAGTCCCGGATGTGATCACGGACATGACGAGGAGTCTCGAAATGGTGGAGACATAAAGATTGATATATTGGACTATTGGACGGCTATGTTCGGACACCAGAAGTGTTCCGGAAGGTTTCGGATAAACCAGAGTGCCGGAGGGTTATCGGACCCCCATAAGTTATTGGGCCCTTAGTGGGCTTTAGGGAGACAGAGTGCAGCAGCCAGAGGTGCGCCCCCAAGGAGTCCGAATTGGACTAGGGAGGCGCGCCCTCTTCCCTCTCCTCCCTCTCCTTCCTTCTCCCTCCTAGTAGGACCAGGAAAGGAGGAATCCTACTCCTACTAGGAGGAGGATTCCTACTCCTACTAGGAGGAGGATTCCTCCTCCTTGGCGCGCCCCCTAGGGCCGGCCGGCCTTCTCCTCCCCTCCTTTATATACGGGGGAGGGGGCACCCCATAGACACACAACAGACATTGTCTTAGCCGTGTGCGGTGCCCCCCTCCACCATAATCCACCTCGGTCATATCTTTGCAGTGCTTAGGCGAAGCCCTGCGTCGGTAGCTTCATCATCACCGTCATCAAGCCGTCGTGCTGACGAAGCTCTCCCTCGACACACAGCTGAATCAAAAGTTCGTGGGACGTCTCCGAGCTAAACGTGTGCAGATCACGGAGGTGTCATACTTTCGGTACTAGGATCGGTCAGATCGTGAAGACGTACGACTACATCAACCGTGTTGTCATAACGCTTCTGCTTTCGGTCTACAAGGGTACGTAGACAACACTCTCCCCTCTCATTGCTATGCATCACCTAGATGGATCTTGCGTGTGCGTAGGAATTTTTTTGAAATTACTGCGTTTCCCAACATGTGGATATGGTGAGACACCATTTTATCGCTCCCGAAGCTGATGCTATTCTCAATATCCCGCCGAGGGCTAGAGGAGGAGATGATTTTTGGGCTTGGACATCAGAAAAGTCGGGTATCTACACTGCAAAATCAGCGTAGCGCTCTCTCATGACTTTGAACGAACATTCTGCTCTAAAGGAAGGGACGGTTACATAATCTTCAGAGAAACAGAAACAGTTGTGGACAAGACTTTGGAAGCTCAAAGTTGTGCCAAAAGTGCGAGTGTTTTGGTGACGAGTGCTAAGGGGAATTCTTCCCACTGAGCGCACTTTAAAGCATAGACACATAGCTGTTTTGGCAAGGTGCAAAATCTGCCTTGATGCAGATGAGGACTTATATCACGCATTGATCAAATGCACTCATGCCAAGCTTTTCTGGAAGGAGGCGCGGGAATCCTTGTCTGTTAAACTCCGGGAGCTTCATACAGAAACTTGGTCAAGGGACATCTTGTGTGACCCTAGGTTTGATGATGTGGATCAAGCAAAAATTATTACTATCATGTGGGCGATCTGGACTTCCAGGAATAATATAACACATGATAGAGACAGCTTGGATCCGGCCCGCTCAATGAGGATGATCAGAGACCTTATCTTTGCTAGAAATACCTCAACAGCATGCAAGGATCTTACCGGATCATGGTTGGAGACCTCCTGAAGATGAATGTATTAAAATCAATACCGATGCTGGAATCTCTATGGAGGCAAGGTTGTGCGGTCTGGGAGGTGTCGTCAGATCTCCTGACGCTTTCTTGGCCGCCTGGTGTAAACCGGTCCGGGGTATTACTGGCCCACTAGTAGCGGAGGCTCTGGCCCTCCGTGAGGGAGTGGTGTTTGCTCAGCTACGAGGCTTTGTGCGAGTGGAGATGAAGACCGACAGCTTGGAGGTCATTAATCTTTGGAGCTTGCACCGTTTTTCGTGCTCGCTAATAGCGCATGTGTTACTTGATATTGAGGGACTAGCTGCTTCATTTTCCTTTCTTACTAGGAGTATTAGTCATGTATAAAGAGACATGACAATATCCCCGTTCATCTGTATGCAAAACATGTTTGCACATCGGAAGCGACGGAGTGTTGGATGAACTTTCCTTGGAGCTTGCTGATCACCAGTCTTTTGGCTGACAGCGCCGGAGCTGTTTCGTCTGAATAAAGCCCTCAATTCCCCGAAAAAAAAAAGATCAAGTAGTCACACAATCACGTCATCCATAACCGGATGCCGCCACGCGCGCGGTGGCGTGGCTGCTGCTCGCCGCGTACCTGCAGTTCGAATTCAGCCACCGCCGCCGCCGCCGCGAGGAGCGGTTCCCCGCGCCGCTCAGGCTCTGGTGGGCTGCCTTCCTGCTGCTCTCGGTCCTCGAGGTCGCCGTTCACGCCGCGACGAGCCTCGACGGGCTCCCCGTGCCCGCGCGTTCGTGGGCGCTCGACGCCGTCTCGGTCCTCGTGGCCGTGGCGCTGCTCTTCGCCGGGATGTTCGGCAAGAGGGAAGCAGGCGGGTCTCCTTCACAGGAGGCTCTGCTAGATGGCGCGAGCGAGAGCGAGAGCGCCCATGCCTCCCCGTTCGCCGGCGCTGGCCTCCTCGGCGTCCTCACCTTCTCCTGGATGGGGCCGCTGCTCGCCGTGGGCCACAAGAAGGCCCTCGGCCTCGACGACGTCCCGGGCCTCGACCCCGGCGACAGCGTGGCCGGCCTGCTACCCTCGTTCAAGGCCAACCTCGAGACGCTGTCCGGCGACGGCACTACCAACCAAAGGGTGACGGCGTTCAAGCTCGCCAAGGTGCTGGTGCGCACCTTCCGGTGGCACGTCGCGGTGACCGCGCTCTACGCGCTGGTCTACAACGTGGCCACCTACGTCGGCCCGTACCTCATCGACTCCCTCGTGCAGTACCTCAACGGCGGCGACGAGAGGCACGCGAGGAAGGGGCAGCTCCTCGTCCTCGCCTTCATCGCAGCCAAGGTGTTTGAGTGTTTGTCGCAGCAGCACTCGTGCTTCCGGCTGCAGCAGGTCGGGATACGCGCGCGGTCCGCGCTGGCAGGTCGCCGTCGTGTACGAGAAGGGGCTAGCCCTCTCCGGCCGTTCCAGGCAGGCCCACTCGAGCGGCGAGATGGTCAACATCGTCGGCGTCGACGCCGACCGCGTCGGGAACTCCTCCTGGTACATCCACGACCTGTGGCTGGTACCGCTCCAAGTAGGCATGGCGATGTTCATCCTCTACTCCACTCTTGGGCTTGCCTCGCTCGCCGCGCTCGGCGCCACCGCGGCCGTGATACTTGTCAACGTTCCTTCGGTGAAAGTCCAGGAGAAGCTCCAGCAGAATCTGATGAGGAGCAAGGACGTTCGGATGAAGGCCACGTCCGAGATCCTGCGCAACATGAGGATCCTCAAGCTGCAGGGGTGGGAGATGAAGTTCTTGTCCAAGATCATCGCCCTCAGGAAGACAGAAGCAGACTGGCTCAAGAAGTACCTGTACACCTCGTCCATGATCACCTTCTTCTTCTGGAGCGCCCCTACATTCATCGCCGTGGTCACCTTCGGAGCATGCGTCCTAATGGGGATACCATTGGAGTCGGGCAAGGTGCTGTCTGCATTGGCCACGCTCCGGGTGCTGCAGGAATCGATATACAACCTTCCGGAGAGGATCTCGGCCATCATCCAGACCAAGGTGTCTCTTGACATGATAGCATCCTTCCTGTGCCTCGAGGAGTTCCCGACGGACGCTGTGCAGAGGCTGCCAATCGGCAGCTCAGATGTTGCAGTCGAGGTCAGCAATGGGTGCTTCTCCTGGGACGCCTCGCCTGAAATGCCAACGCTCAAGGACCTCAACTTTCAAGCTCGGCAAGGCACGCGTTTCGCGGTCTGCGGCACGGTCGGCTCCGGAAAATCGAGCCTGCTCTCTTGCATTCTTAGCGAGGTTCCGAAGCTATCAGGAGTGGTCAAGACCTGCGGTACAATAGCGTATGTCAGAGTGCTAGAGTTGTGTTCAGGAGAACATACTGTTCGGCAAGCAGATGGACAGTGAGAAGTATGACAGAGTGCTAGAGTTGTGTTCGCTGAAGAAAGACCTGGAGAGCTTCCCGTCGGGCGACCAGACAGTCATTGGAGAGCGAGGCATCAACCTCAGTGGTGGGCAGAAGCAGAGAGTTCAGATAGCACGGGCTCTGTATCAGGACGCCGACATTTATTTGTTCGACGATCCCTTCAGTGCTGTCGATGCTCATACAGGATCCCACATATTCAAGGTATAATGGTACAGTACCTGTTATTTGCTACTCCACAGGAATTTGACAGACACATTTCTTAAGGTTTCTTCTGTCTTCTCTAGGAATGCTTGCTTGGGGCATTGGCTCAAAAAACAGTGGTGTACGTCACTCATCAGCTTGAATTTTTACCTGCAGCTGATCTTATTCTGGTGAGATCTTCATGAGCAAATCATTATCGTATATTCTTTTTGAAATATCTTCATGTATATTCATTTCCATGAAGTATTTATTTTATAAAGTAACTGTATTGTAGGTAATTAAAGATGGGGTAATAGCACAATCTGGCAGATACAACGAAATACTTGGCTCAGGAGAAGAGTTCATGGAACTGGTTGGTGCTCACCAGGATGCTCTTGCAGCAATCGACACAATCGATGTTCCAAATGGAGCCAATGAGGCTTTCTCGTCTAGCGGCGCAGCAAGCCTGCCCGGGTCACTGGCATCAGCTGACAAAAAGGATAAGCAAAATGTCAAACAGGATGATGGCCATGGTCAGGGTGGGCAGCTGGTGCAGGAAGAAGAAAGGGAGAGAGGCAGGGTGGGGTTTTGGGTCTACTGGAAGTACCTCACCTTAGCTTATGGGGGGGCTCTTGTGCCATTCGTGCTGCTCGCGCAGATGCTTTTCGAAGTGCTTCACATTGCTAGCAATTACTGGATGGCCTGGGCTGCTCCTGCGTCGAAGTACGTCGAGCCTCCGGTCAGCATGTACACGCTGATATACATCTATGTGGCATTGGCCCTGGGAAGCTCGGTGTGCACCTTCGTGAGAGCCCTGTTTCTTGTGCCAGCTGCATACAAGACAGCAACTCTGCTGTTTAACAAGATGCATGTATCCATATTCAGAGCTCCGATGTCTTTCTTTGATTCCACTCCAAGTGGGCGCATCTTGAATAGGGTAAGTCATTCTCAAAAACAATTCCTAGGAAGTTCAGTTCATTTGCTTGGAGCATGTTTGTCAGGACCCCGATTCCAAATCACATCGATCTAGCCGGTAACACTTCATATCACTTTGCGGCCTCACGCACGGTATTCCCACGGGTGTCGCCTTACCATGGCCCGGGACCATTTGCGCCTTTTGGCTCACATATATGATAGTGTCGCTAGCATCCATATGACAGAGAACCCGGGCCGACATGATTAGTCATGAACCCAAAGTGGCATTAACTTACGGGGACATGCATACATGAATCAACATCGAGCATGTCGGTCAGCAGCGTGTGAATCCGGGTTGTAGCACTGGGCTAACAGGACTCCGGATGTCACCGCGTGACATTTCCAAGGGACGACCACAGAACGAAATGAATCACATGCCGACCACCAAGTGTTCCGGAGCAGTAGTCTTTGGGCTAGCGTGACTCCGTGAACTGGCTGTAGCAGACTACTATGGCTCATGGAAGCACAAGACTACATTTCCCCATAAGAGAGGCTACCAAGGATAAACAACTAGGTTGTCGGATCCCACACATACCAAGCATTTCAATCATACACACAATATGCTCCATATGTGTAAATACAACATGGCATCACAACAAAACTCTACGACTCAAAGTATTTATTCATTAGGCTCCGAGGAGCGAGATATTACAAACATGGGTCTCATGACCCAACATTCAGAGCATACAAGTCAAAGCACATGCGGAAGCTTAACATGTCTGAGTACAGACAACTATAAATAAAAAGGCTGAGAAGCCTGACTATCTACCGGCTCCTACCGAGGGCACAAGATCGTAGCTGAGGTAACAAGCTAAACGTCGAAGTCCAAGCGGAACTACTAGCGAGACTGAAGTCTCTCTGCAAAAACATAAAATAGGCAAACGTGAGTACAAATGTACCAAGCAAGTCTTACATCAGAACTATCTACATATGCATCATTATCAACAAAGGGGGTGGTGGAGTTTAACTGCAGCAAGCCAGCTTTGACTCGGTGGCTATCCTGAACTACGACTGCAATTGACTCTTTTGAGGTGGCGCACACGAGTCCACATATTCACCATATCAATACACCACTATGGATCTGCTCCCGTCTCCCTACGAGAACGTCATCCATAGCACTCATGCTTATCTTGCGCATTTTAGAGTATCCACTTTCACTTGTCTATGAACCGCACAGCAACCCGAAGTCCTTTACCGCGGACACGGCTATTCAATAGATCATATTAACCTGCAGGGTGTACTTCTTCACACACGCCGCCACTTACCGCCATGTACACGCCATGTATCTCGGCAACCTTCAAGCGGAAGCTCGGCGAGGAGTCGGCCACGACCGACTAACCACACAAATCTCTCGTCCGTGTTTATCGCCTATTCGGTTCCATCCGCAAGGAGATCCGCCGGGTGTCGCCACGGTCCCAAACGATGTGTGCAGGGTTCCCAAGCCCACCATCCGGGTGCCACTTGGTACACCGGGCCACTGTGCCTAGTCTGTCCCAAGCCCACCTATATTGGGTGCCACTTGGTAGACTACTAGCACTACCTACAAACACCAGAAACTAGTTGCAACTCCTGGACAGAGATCGAGTTGATTAATAAGTCGAGAGGGGCACTTAAGCATTCCAATGTGTGGTAGTAGCTGTTCATGGATCACAAACACAGAACTCAGTTCCTGAGGACGGCTTCAATGAGACAACCCACCATGTACTCCTACATGGCCTCTCACCGCTACCTTTACCAAATCATGTTCACACATTTAGCTCACACATAGTAGGACATGTTCAACACCATTCCAATTCATCCCTGATGAATCAGACCTGACTCAACTCTAAGCAGTAGCAGGCATGACAAACAAACATGAATGAGTAGGCACATCAGGGCTCAAACAACTCCTACTCATGCTAGTGGGTTTCATCTATTTATCGTGGCAATGACAGTCATGCAGAGAAAGGGTTCAACTACCGCAACATGTAACAGTTGAATCGTTGTTGTCCTAATGCAGTAAAAGAGAGCAGGAGCGAGAGAGTGGGATTGTATCGGAATGAACAAGGGGGTTTTGCTTGCCTGGCACTTCTGAAGATAGTATAGCTCTTCATCGGTGTCATCAATCTCATCATCGGTATCACGTCTATCGAGAGGGAACAAACACCGGCACACAAGGAAGAACACAATCAATGCAATGCACAATATGATGCATGATCATGACATGGCAATATGTTGTGGTTTGAGCTAATGCAACTAGCAGCAAGTTAAATAGAGTTGGTTTGAATCCAAGATTCAAATTCAAACTCCATATGTGATGGTTTAAATGCCCTTTATATGACTTGGCCTAAACAGTAGCCATAAGTTGTTCTAACATACATGAAAATGGTACAGATGGATAGATTGGATTTTTCTGATCATTTTTCATATATAACTTATTTCATTTGGAGTTACGCTTGAATTTCTATGATTTTTAGAAGTTTAGATCATTTTCTCAAATTTATAAATCATTTCTGATTTATTTTAATTCCAAAAAATGTTTACTACGTCAGCATTAGGTCATGCTGACCTCAGCAGGTCAACAGGGCTGCCTCGGGTCAAACCTGACCAGTGGGTCCCACTGGTCAGTGTCACGGTGCTGGCTAGACTCGCTGACGTGTGGGCCCAGACAACAGCCACGTCAGCTTGTTCAAAGCTGATGCGTGGGCCCACTAGGGTTAGTTAAACTTTAACAGAAAATAAACTGTGTTTAGTTAGGAAGTGGGACCCAGCTGTCAGTGTGAGAGAGGGTTAATTAGCTAGGTCATTGGCCCCTAATGACGGCGCCACGTCAGCGTCACCGGAACCTCGCCGGTGGCGACCAAAACGACGGCGGCGCGGCTCGGAAACATGCTACGGGCGGCGGTTTGGCTTGCTGAGGGTACCAGGGCATAGCCCTTGCGCCACAAGATCCAAAGAGAGGCAGCGGCATCGTCAGGGGTGACCGGAGCTCGCCGGAAACAAGCTCACGGCGGCGGCCGGAGTTTGGGAAACGACGGGTTCGGCGCTACGGTGAATGGGAGGAGGAGCTGGTGGCCGCTACGGCCTCCTGGAGCTGCGTCGAGGACAGCGGTGTGCTTGGCTTCGGGCCACAGTGGCTCTAGCCACGACGGCGACGAGGCACGGCAGCGGCGAGCTTCAATCGCGGTGGTTAGTGGGGTTAGAGGAGGAAATCGACGGTGGGGAGAGAGGGGTTGGGTAGAGGAGCTCACGATGAGGTCGTCGGTGATCCCAGCGTGCTCGGGGGCGGCTCGGTGACGGCGGAAAGTCACCGGCGATCTCCGTGGCCGAAGGAGGAAGAAGGGGGCGGGGACGGCGCGTTGGGGCTCTTCTGGTTGCGTGAAACGACGAGGAGGACGAGGGCGGAACGGCGGAGCTCGGGGGCGTGTCGGAGAGGCTTGGGGATGGCTGTGGCCGCGGGAGCGCTGGTCGGCGGCGACGGCTGCGTTCGGGTGAGCTCAAGGGAGAGAGACAGGGGAGGGAAGAGGGTGCAGTGAGTGAGGGAGAGGAGCGAGGGGACACGGGGCGTCTCCGTGGAATCGCTAGAAGGCACGGGGAAGAAGCAAGAGGTGGCCAGAGCGGCGTCGGCGCTCGCCACGCACCTGGTTGTCCTCCTGGCAGAGGAGGAAGATGACAAGGGGGCGCTGGAGGGCCGGGCCGGCCACTTGGGCCGCCAGGTGGGCTACATAGGTAAGTTAGCAAAGGAAAAAAAATCAAAGTTTCTCTATAGCCTCTTCGTTTTGAGGTAGGTTTCCTTTCTTTCTAATTTTCTTCTGTTTTCTATTCTGCTATTTTGTTTCTGGATTTAGTAAAATACTAAATCACTTCATAAAATCCTGAAATAAATTTATAGGCACTGTTTGAATTATTTCCAACAGCCCCCAAGTACTACCAGGATTATTTGGACATTTAGAAATATTTGTAAGATTAAATGTCCAAATTCAAATACTTATGAATTAACTCAAAAATCCAAAAATGACCTAAAAATATGTCCATCATTGTTGGCAGAGGTTTTCACCTTTATCAGAAATCATGAACATTTTTAAAGGCATTTTGGGTTCTGTGAAAATGATTTTATTTGAACCTAGTTAAATTCATTTGGTGCTAGGGTTTAGGCAATCCCCATTTCAAGTTTAGGTATAATTTAAACATGATGCACACATGAAGCTAGCCTAGTGCAATGCCAGGAGCTAGGAATGTGACAATGTTAATACAAGAACTTGTTTTTTTAGGCTTCGACTGATCAAAGCCCGGTGGACACCAGCATTGCTAACAGGATGGGTTCTATTGCGTTTGCCTTCATACAACTTGGTGGAACTATTGTTGTGATGTCTCAGGTTGCATGGCAAGTCTTTGTTGTTTTCATTCCTGTAATTGCTATCTGCCTCTGGTATCAGGTACTTTATCCTACTCGTTATCCTTCACTGTTGTAGCCGTAAGATCAACATATAATTATATAGAGAGAATATTCCTCCGTACCACTGGATATCACTACTTTGTTTCGATTTGATGTATCCTCATCCTCACTCCCCTTAGGTGTGTAAAGACTGTTTTTCACTTGTAATGTGATTCTTTCTATGCATACTAAATAGACATTAGTTGGCCCATGTACACCAAGTACTTGGCGCCAAAAGTTGACGTTGAGTCTCAACAGACCTTTCGTACAAACTTTGAACAAATTTGTAAATATTTTTTGCACAGGGAACAAAAAATTATACAGAAATTTGGAAGAAATTTCAAACACCTTTGTACAGAAACTTAGACCCATTTTCCAGAAATTTAGCACATTTGTGTGTACAATTTTCTTACCAAATTATGACACAGCTCTTCTGGAGAAAATTGATCATATTTCTGTACTAAAAAAATGAAATCGAAAAACAAAACTAGTGGTACGTGCTCAGCGGTATAGAGAGAATTATGGTCTTATTTGGTGGTGCAAATGGAATTTTTGCTTATGTTTATCGTTTTGCAGTGTTACTACATTGATACAGCCAGAGAGTTGCAAAGGATGGTCGGGATTTGCAAAGCTCCTATCATACAACATTTTGTAGAATCAATAACAGGATCAACAATCATTAGAAGTTTTGGCAAGGAAAATCAGTTTTTAGCAACTAATAACCAGCTAATGGATGCCTACTCACGACCAAAATTCTACAATGCTGGCGCAATGGAGTGGCTTTGCTTCCGCATGGATATGCTATCATCCCTTACATTTGCCATCTCTTTGATATTTTTAATCAATCTGCCGACCGGTATCATTGATCCAGGTATGATGCTAGTTCCCAGCATTTTTTTTTTGAAATAACAGCCTGGAAGCAATATTTCATTTGAAGATAGAGGGGAATTTACACCGGTATAAAAAAACAGGAAAAGGTTTCAAACACTTTTTATACTGAACAAAATGGTGGTAGAAACGTTCTGAGTTTGCAACTGAAATTCCATCCCACGTCCAGGAATTGCTGGCCTTGTAGTCACATATGGGCTTAATCTGAACATAATGCAAGTAACGCTTGTAACAAGCATGTGCAATTTGGAGAACAAGATCCTCTCAGTAGAGAGAATTTTGCAATACCTAAGCCTTCCTGAAGAGGCCCCTCTTTCAATATCTGAAGATGGGTTGGCTCATAACTGGCCGTCAGAGGGAAAAATTCAGCTCCATAACCTCCATGTAAGTACGGTTTACTCTTCTCTAGTTACAAAAATTAGACATCTTTTGAGTCTTTGTCAATCTTGTATTACTCATATTTCTCGATCCCAAAATAGGGTTAGTGACAGTTTAGCAATTTTTGCTTGTACCAAAGGTAGAACCATGACATGGTTAGGTTCTGGTCCTAAGGAAACTGTCCAGCTAGCTGCTGATGATTGTAATTCTATGAGTTGAGTAATACAAGTTTTTCACCCGCAAAAAAAAACTCCATGTAAGTACATTTTTTGCCCTTGTCAGTCAGAAATCTAGACACATGGCCAAAGTAATTGTTAGGTTCGGTGCTTTGCCATCACGGGTCCTTAACATTTTCAGGATGATGCAGGTGAAATATGCTCCACAACTACCATTTGTTCTGAAGGGCCTTACAGTCACTTTTCCTGGAGGCATGAAGACGGGTATTGTTGGTAGAACATGCAGCGGTAAATCAACTCTCATACAGGCCCTTTTTCGTATCGTGGATCCCACTGTCGGCCAGATAACAGTAGACGGCGTCGACATTTGCACCATCGGGTTGCATGATCTGAGATCTAGATTGAGCATCATTCCTCAAGACCCAACGATGTTCGACGGAACCGTGAGACACAACCTTGACCCTCTAGGAGAGTACACTGACAATCAAATCTGGGAGGTAGTCTCGATGTTCACATGCTTCATTTCTTTTCATTTCTTGAATTATTAAACACACGCTTAAAAAGGGACTTGTATTAGTATTAATCTGTTTCTGTTGCTCTAAAACCACTCACTTAAGAAAAGGTTACTCTACATTTCAGGCCTTGGATCACTGTTAGCTAGGAGATGAAGTTCGGAGAAAGGAGCTGAAACTTGACTCACCAGGTCTGATCTATATTGAATCATGCAGTTCATATTCCGGTAGTCTGGCTTCTTCTGAAATTTCTAAAATTCAAAACTCCGCTTGCAGTGGTGGAGAACGGAGAGAACTGGAGTGTGGGCCAGCGTCAGCTCGTCTGTCTCGGTAGGGTGATCCTGAGACGGACCAAGATACTTGTCCTGGACGAAGCCACCGCTTCGGTGGACACCGCAACGGATAACCTGATCCAGAAGACACTGCAGCAGCATTTCTCGGGGGCGACCGTCATGACGATCGCGCATCGAATCACCTTCGAAGGAATTTACAGCTATGTCTTGACAGTGATATAGTTTTGCTTCTTGACAACGGTCAGCTATCATATCATCACCCCTTCGAAGGAATTTACAGCTATGTCTTGTTAATCTGGTGTGACATTTATGTATTGGACTGACGAACACTGGCAAAATTTTGCAGGCATGGCTGTGGAGCACCAAACGCCAGCCAGGTTGCTGGAGGACAAATCCTCTCTGTTCTCAAAGCTTGTGGCAGAATACACGATGAGGTCGAAGCGCAATTGAGTCAGCATTACTAGTGTGATCAAACAAAATACCTGAACTATTATGGGCAGCACTGGGCGCCGGTGCGCCGGCCGAAAGTTTCGGCCGGTCTACCCCCAGCCGCCCGATCTGGCTGCACTAGACCGTCAGATTACAGCTCATATTCTATTTCTTTTCCTTACCTTATCCCGGTCTCCAGCACACAGAGAAAGGAGCGAGCCAGTCAAGGCTGCCATGGATGCGCGACCATGAAGCCCGCGCTTGCCGCCTTGGCACCTCCCGTGCTCGTCGCCCTGGCCGCCTGTGAAGCTCGTCACCCCAGCCATGGCGCCACGCGCGCTCGTCACCCCGGCCATGGCGCCACGCGCGCTCGTCGCCGGTCCCCATCCTCGCCGGCGGTCCTCGTCGCCGGTTCCCACTCGCGCCACCCGTGTTCGTCCTCGTCCTCGTGCTCGCCGGCAACCCGCGCTCGCCGCCGTATCCTTGGCCGCCCGCGCTCGTTCTAGGCCTCGTGCTCGGTGTACTCATGCTTATCGGCCATGGCAACTCCGGTGCCGGTCGTAGCAAAAAAGAATAAATGGTTGTAGCAATTCTTTGTCGTCGCTGCCGTTGCTGCTCCGACTCCGCCATAGATGGATGTAGCAAAATCCCACGCCGTTAGTAGCAAAATCCGAGGACGGTTGCAACAAAAAAAGCCACCGCCGTAGTACGTTCGCAGCTCCACAGTGATAGATGTAGCAAATTCCGTCGTTGGTAGTAGCAAAATTTGGCGACGGTTGTAGCAAAAACCTCGGCCGTTTCCAGCAAAGATCTTGTCGTCGGTTGCCTGATTAATTTGCTTCCCATCGCCGTCGTTGACTTGGGGGTTGCAACTTTTTTTTGTTTTGGGACAAAAACAACACGAACAACAAAACAAAACTTGCATGGCGATCAATTTTTTATTTTGTCGTGGGCAAAAGAATACTATAAAAGTGGTATTTTTGAGTCTCCACTAGCAGACGGCCAAAAAAAAAGTTTGGCCATCTATCACGACCTAAATGAAACCAAGCTTTTCTTGACACAACATCCACCTCACTTTTCTTGACGCAACATGCCAGGTAAAGAGCTAACCTACAAACTCTTACTTGAAATACTAAGATCCTATCTTTTGCCCGCAGCTTATTGCCGATTAATAAAATTAAAATAGCCATCAAACAGAATTTAGAAGCTGCAAATTGCTACAGTTATGACAAAAGTTTTCTCAGTGCTATAGCCTTTTGCTCGCAGCAAATAAGCCACTCCAAATGTTTAAACAAATTTATTCTTCTGAGAAACATTGAATCTTATGAAACCTAAAATCTTGCGACTCTTTCAAAACTGATGGTCTCAACCTTTGAATATACACGTGGCCAACATGCTTACGTGACACTAACCTTCTAAACGGGTGCACCAAAGCAAGTCAAGTATTATTGGCCTATCTCATGCCTACACATCATCTCAAAGTTAGATTGCTTAACTCCTTAGAGACGGATTACAGAAGGAAACAACTCTTCGGATTGGCCACATGCAGCTCCATATTTGAATTATTCATCATTGCTTCAAAATTGTACAATAGTGCAGAAAAAAAAAGAGAGGAAGAAACCAGTGATTCTAAAGCTTGGTTTTTACATTTTGGGAAACTATGGATTGGGCATGCTTATTTACATGTTTACATATCTTTATTTTCTCTTCTTCGTATGCTTTCTTGTATTTTGTTTTTTTAACTCACGTGTGTGTATATAGAACTAACTTCTACTTCATTCAGCCAGGGTGAGGCCATATACACGGTGTTCCAGTGCCAGGGTGACACACTCATTTGCTTGCTACAAATGCATTTTTTTTAAGTGTTTCAAGACGCACAAAGATCTGTACATATAAGAATTATGGAGCTTGGTCCGCTCCCCCATTTATATATCACGGGTATATAGTGGGGGGGGCAATGCCCCCCCACAATATATTTGTTCAATGGTTGTTTACAGTTGAGTATATGCATGTTATATTCACTATCTGAATAATTTAATCACAAATATATGGTATATTAAGCGGAAAAAATGCTAATGGTGGTTGCTATTGTGACAGTCCTCCCTCCTCGTAATCCCCTACTAGCGCATATACGGGATGGGTCTAGCACTGCATGCGCGTATTTCAGCTGAAAGCCACCCTAGCGCTAACTAGAGAATCTCTCCCGGGCCTCCAACCAATTAATGTGCCGCGCGAATGCATCACCATTTCCAGAATACACATGTACGCGAGCTCGTCGACTAGGAGAATATCATATCTTGTGATACCATGCTCCAAGTTTGAAAATGATAAATTTAGAAGTATCACCACACATATGTTTACACCCCCTAAATCAAATCTAAATTCTAAATACACTTTTTTTTGCGGGGGAAAGGGAGTTTTATTCATTGAAATACGCATTAAGAACAAAAAAGACAAATCCAACACGAATAGTGTCAATAATAAAGACAAAAACATGAATAGTGTCCAAAACAACACTATTCACATCTAAATTTATTTATTTTTGTTTCTCAATATGTATTTCGAATTTGGATCTGAAATTTTTAGGAGTTGTAGGCATAAGTCTTGTGAAGATTCATAAAAAACACAAAAAATTAACACTTCCATATTTGACCTTTTTCAAACTTGGAGCATGGGAGCACTTGAGTCATGGTGTCGCATGATATACTCCCCTCGTGGATTGTACTCACATGTGCGGGAGCTCATGAACTGTACTCATGCCGGTGGTAACAATTCTTGTGTATGTGGAGAAGATAGTACTGTCCACAATCAGTACATAATTGAGCTTTGCCCGCATGTCGAGTCAATTTGTTTGGCATCAGGTGAGAAAGATCTCAAAGTTATTTACATTTTCATTTGTTTGTGAGAAAAAAATTAGATTTTCTTAGAGTGGTACGGTTTAGGGCTCCGCTCTTATTGCTCGGCCTGTTGGGCTTTTGTGAGAGCCCATGGTCAGTGATGCCGATCAGACTCTAAACTAAAAATCAGAATACAATGTTCCAACCCTACTTGCCCTAATAAAGCTTTAACAAAATTCCTACCGCTCTAAAAAATTGTTACGTTTCTCAAAATAAAAGTGTTCCAATCCTGTCGTGGAATTGTCACGGCAGATGTCCTCATGAAAGGACTTAGTCGCAGGGCCATCGTACGGGTTAACCTAGAGGGGTTAATGCGGACACAAGACACGGGAATTATACTGGTTCGGCCCCTTCGATGAAGTTAAAAACCTACGTCCAGTTGTGGTGTGATTGATATGGTTCGGCGACTAGGGAGCAATAGCTTTGCCTTAGCCTCGAATCCTCTGTCCCCTACTCACCGCCGGGTCGTCCCCTTATATACACGGGTTGACGCCCGGCCGGCTTACAGAATCCCAATCCGGCTCATACAAGAGTCCGGCTTGGTTTCTCCTTTCTTGTCTTACAATACAAGTTACAATACTAAGGCGGTTTACATGTATGGACCTTAATTAGCCTCTGGGCTCCGTGCCTCCATATGGGCTCGATCACGCCTGAGGTAAACCGATCCCTCAAGGCGGTTCACACTCCGTAGTTGTATCCCCAACAAATCCCATTGCTCATTTCCAAAACAAACAAACAAAAAATCCTACAGACCGATCAAAAGAAAATGCTCTTGTTCGTCTTATAGTTGTACTAGTTTAATGCCCGTGCGTTGCCACGGGCTGACAAAAGTATCTATGACGACTCACTCAACTAAGCTCCTCGGCCATTGTATTATTGCTTTGCTATGTTGTCACCCCGCTCCAAATATGCCTTGTGTTTTCTCCTAGTTTGCCAAATTTTCATAGTCATTCCCATCGTCCCTAACCCATGGACTAAGAGATGAATATATCAAGTTGCTTGGCTTCAACTGTAGCTAGAAGTGAGTTGTTTGGATTGCCTCCCCCCTCCCCGCGTTGTCTATTCTGAGGTGACTCGGGAGCCAACCCTAGCTGCCACCTCCACTCACCCCCTCCTCCTTTCTCTCCTCCTCCGCTGCCTGAGGTGGTTCTAGCGCGGTCACGCATCACCGATAAAGGTGGCGGCTCCACCTCACGTGGAGGGCCTCGGCTCCCAGGGCGGCACCCCCAGTCGGTGGTGCGCGGCATAGTGTGGGCTGTAGGTTGTGCCGGTGGGTGTGCAGATGGGTTGTCCCTCGGTCGTGCGGGTGGCATGGGGTCGCAGTCATCGGTTGTGTGGGCAGTCGCAACTGATCTGCCTTCCACCGAGTCCTGGTTCTGCTTTGCCCGCGGCCCGATCTACTCCGTTCTAAGCTGGCTACGATGCCTGGCCGCCATGTTCACTGTCCCCGTGTGCTGGCTCCACAGACCTGGTAGGAAGGCATGGATCCAGAGGAATCTTCTGGCCGACGTGGCGGCCACATCGATGTCGAGACCTTTTGGTGTCGACCCCCTTTCGGGAGGCTTTGGTGAGGATCTTCCCCTGTCCCCCCCCCCTAGCGTGGGTGAAAGCCCTTGGTCCCCTGCTTTGAACGACGATGGCATCATGGTGTCGTGCTCCTTCCAGAAGGCGTCCCCCGGGATCTATTAGAGGTGGGGGAATAGTGGTGGCGTTGTCGACCTGTTCTCATCTCTGGCAACTTGTTGCTTGACTTCGGTTGGTGCTTGGTGTTGGCCCTTTTGGTCTGCCCCATGGATTGTTCCTTCGATAAGCAACTCTCGACCGACGTGGTGCCTTTCTGATGCCGACGACGGTGCCGATGTGGTTGGTTACTCATTGCTTGTGGGTTCGTTTATGCTATTCTCCTTTGACAGCTTGGGCACCGTGGCTCTGGGTTATAGGGATCCACTTTGCCGCCTGTCGGTGCGGCACCCATCGAGCCTGGGTGAAGTGTAGTGGCCTTTTGCGGAGGTGGAAACATACCATGTTTGGTCCCTGCATTACAGTTAGACAAACAAATACATGCTTGCGAAGATTGCGGAATACTTGTTATGTGGGCACGCTACGTTATAGCAGGGATCAATAATTTAAAAATCATAATGCAGGTGATATTGGCACAGTTTATCAAAAAAAATGTGCAAATTAGCAAACGCCTTCTGTCCATAGTAGCATCAAGAGATGAAAAACAAGTGAAATGTAGCATCATGGAACCACTGAATCAACAAGGATAGTTAGAATGCACACATATTGGAGATGAGAACTCAATTAACCTTTTATCTGGCACAAGCTTCACATCAGATCAGCTTCATGGAGAAACTTACTTGTCAACTTCCATCTCCGCACGACAACTTCCATCGACGATAGTGCTGACTTGCTTGATTACTTGTCAAATTCTCCTTTAATAGTAGAGATAAGTAATGGTGTAGTAGCATGTATTAAATCTAATTTTGAGGGGTTGAATACCAGATTAAATTCAATAATTCATATGATAGTAAAAAAATCATACTTATCTTTCACACTCAATATTTACTTGTCTTCTCCTTTATAACATATTGTATATCTACTTCTCACATTAATATGCTCGATACCCATGTTTCTTTAATCGCCAATCCCAAGTCACTACATGACCATCAGGTTATGTAGGTGCTAAACATTACAACTGATAAGCTTCTTGTAAGCAAAAATGGTTTAAAAGTCAACCTGCACACACTTTATATTGGCTTAAATTTAAAAAAAGTTGTATTTTGATCCCAAAAATTTGAACATTGCAAATTTTAGGTGAACTCTGAAATGATAGTATCTACTGGAAGCAGTGAGAATGCAGCACACAATTACATATAAAGGTAGTTGGCAGATGATCTTAACTCGCAACAACTGATATATGTGCACGTGTGTGGCATCCACACACAATTAGCTAGCTTCTTGCTAATGGTCAACAACTTACAACCAAACGAAGATGGTGGACGTGTTGGGGAACGTAGTAATTTCAAAAAATTTCCTACACACACGCAA
The DNA here is from genome assembly GCA_021605205.1 of Aegilops longissima. Classification (NCBI taxonomy): domain Eukaryota; kingdom Viridiplantae; phylum Streptophyta; class Magnoliopsida; order Poales; family Poaceae; genus Aegilops; species Aegilops longissima. The sequence goes on from CM038678.1 coordinate 605,755,925, forward strand.
GATCATGGTGATAGCATAGCAACGAGAGGGGAGAGTGTATGTCCACGTACCCTCGTAGACCGTAAGGGGAAGCGTTATAACAACGCGGTTGATGTAGTCGTACGTCTTCACGATCCGACCGATCCAAGTACCGAACGCACGGCACCTCCGAGTTCAGCACACGTTCAGCTCGATGACGATCCCCGGGCTCCGATCCAGCAAAGCGTCGGGGATGAGTTCCACAAGACGACGGCGTGGTGACGATGATGATGCTGTATCAAGCGCAGGCTTCGCCTAAACTCCGCGACGATATGACCGAGGTGGAATATGGTGGAGGGGGCACCGCACACGGCTAAGGAACGATCCGTAGATCAACTTGTGTGTTATGGGGTGCCCCCTGCCCCGTATATAAAGGAGCAAGGAGGGGTGGCCGGCCTAGAAGGCGCACCAGGAGGAGTCCTACTCCCACCGGTAGGATTCCCCTTCCAAGTAGTAGGAGTAGGAGTCCATGAAAGGGGAAGAGAAGAGAAGGAAGGAGGCGCAGCCCTCCCCTAGTCCACCCGGACTAGGCCTTGGGGGCGCCCAACCTCTCTCTCTCTTTCCCTAAAGCCCAATAAGGCCCATATACTCCCGGCGAATTCCCGTAACTCTTCTAGACTCAAAAATACCGAATCACTCGGAACCTTTCCGAACTCCGAATATAGTCGTCCAATATATCGATCTTTACGTCTCGACCATTTCGAGACTCCTCGTCATGTCCCCGATCTCATCCGGGACTCGAACTCCTTCGGTACATCAAAACTCATAAACTCATAATATAACTGCGCCGAAAACTTAAGCGTGCGGACCCTACGGGTTCGAGAATTATGTAGACATGACCTAGAACTATTCTTGGTCAATAACCAATAGCGGAACCTGGATGCTCATATTGGCTCCTACATATTCTACGAAGATCTTTATCGGTCAAACCGCATAACGACATACGTTGTTCCTTTGTCATCGGTATGTTACTTGCCCGAGATTTGATCGTCGGTATCCAATACCTAGTTCAATCTCGTTCATCGCAAGTCTCTTTACTCGTTACGTAATGCATCATTCCGTAACTAACTCATTAGCTACATTGCTTGCAAGGCTTATAGTGATGTGCATTACCGAGAGGGCCCAGAGATACCTCTCCGACAATCGGAGTGACAAAACCTAATCTCGAAATATGCCAACCCAACATGTACCTTTGGAGACACCTGTAGTACTCCTTTATAATCACCCAGTTACGTTGTGACGCTTGGTAGCACCCAAAGTGTTCCTCCGGTAAACGGGAGTTGCATAATCTCATAGTTACAGGAACATGTATAAGTCATGAAGAAAGCAATAGCAATATACTAAACGATCAAGTGCTAGGCTAACGGAATGGATCATGTCAATCACATCATTCTCCTAATAATGTGATCCCATTAATCAAATGACAACACATGTCTATGGTTAGGAAACATAACCATCTTTGATTAATGAGCTAGTCAAGTAGAGGCATACTAGTGACGTTATGTTTGTCTATGTATTCACACATGTATTATGTTTCCGGTTAATACAATTCTAGCATGAATAATAAACATTTATCATGATATAAGGAAATAAATAATAACTTTATTATTGCCTCTAGGGCATATTTCCTTCAGGACGGTGATAACCAATAATAGTTAGCAAATTACAGGTTAATTCAAGAATTAACTAATTAATTAATAGATATTAGCTCGCAAACCAGTAACAAGCATATATGTGTAACATGAAAGCCCATCTAGCTAGATTCTTGCTCATGGTCAAGGACTAATAATTAAACTAAGACGTACTTACATATCAAGCTTGCATCCAACTGTACTTAGTCCCAGGTTAGAATAATCAAAAGTCATGTGAGTGTTTCAAAAAGAGGAATATTCTAATTCCGAACAAATTGATACCACTCTTTTAGAAAAAGAGAAGATTTGTTTCAAGCACACATGATGCCCGCGGTAGTGCTTCTTGGCGTTGTATTTAATTATAGAACCTTAAATTGGATTTCTATTAACTATGTGAGGACAGGGTAAGGTAGCGACCAACCTTGATTGCTGAAAATTATGCATCAAGAAGGGAGCAATTAGACGTCAAACTTGAAAATAAGTGTGTCATTCGTAACTTGTAATGGGGCAAAGAAGCATCTCAGTAAAAGTTTTGACCTTGCAATTAAATGCACATATCAATCATGTATGACCTGAACCTTTCAAATTCCTTAACTGAATGTCCAGATCGGTGAAATGCAGTTCCTCTAAAAAATTGAATGAGAGTGATTGTAGGTACAGTAGTATGACCAGAAGTATGGTTGATGAAACTACAGGTTACTGTCCAGAATCATATTCTTGGGCTCTGCATTGCCATGTGCATACCAAGGTGCCTGAAACCCCAAAGTGATTATCTCCCAAATAATTACTAAACCAAACAGGAAGATGACGAAGGATTCCAATAGCTAAATTGACATACAAGTATTAATAGCAACACTTCAGCATGAGAAATAGAAGATCAAAAACAGGAGGCATAATATGTGGTATCATTTACCTTAGACTGAAGCTTGGTTAAAAAGAGTGCAGTCACCGATTAAGCTTTGTTCCTCATAGCAGCTAGAAATCATTTCATCCAAATTGTGGCACATCACACTTTTTTTACATCATTCCACTACGGCGCTGCTTCAAAGAATTATTGTGTCTGGACTACAACGCCAACGGAACCCATCCTGCCCAACAACTGTGAGATGAAGTGAGCAGTTAAAGTAAAGATAAATCATGGAATGAGAGTATATACCGACAACCGTACTCTGTAGTGAGCAGTTAAAGTAAAGATAAACAGGCAGCAAACGACACATCAAGATCAAGCGAACAACAATTAGATCATATCACGATGAGGAGAGCATGTGCCACTACCTTGTCAGGTTATATGTCAATGATGGAACTGATTACTCATCGGCGTCGGAGCGTCAATGGCCAGCATGTCTCCAGAGCCAGTGAAGGCCGCTGGTGTAGTAGGAGAGGAGGTCACTCCTGGTCTGCTTGGCTATAAGGCGGTGAAGCAAGAGGAAATACACGTCGCCCCTGCGGCGGAGGTGGGGTCCATGTGGCCTCCAGCCACGACACCTGTGACGACACACAAAACAATCAAGAAGAGGAATAACTACCAGCCTTGATAGGAAAAGGACACGAAGGATCAGGAAAACCGAGCGAGTTATTGCAAAATAGAGGAGGACGGAACATATTGGTTTCTTGACTGGACTAACAAATATCGCAGAGGCATTTTCCTGTGTGAGGGTGGTGATCAGTGTTAGTGTGTTAACCGATATGACTTCGGCAATGCTAGATGCTCTGAACTCATTGTCAGCACAAAGCACGGTACATTTATAATGAATTCATAGGTCAAATAATCTAATATGCATAGAAAGAAAATGCAGCTGCTGGAAGCTGAACCAAGTTAGTGATAAAAATACCTTATACGTTTAACTTCTCCTCCTCTTTCTTCAGCAAGACTATAGAGGTGCACTTGGCTGCAGGGTCAATGTGGAAAAGCTTAGCTACATCAGGATTGGTAGTATGGTAGAAGTTGAATGTTTCTTCCAACCTTGAAGCAGCAGCAAGCTCATTACTTCGAGCACCCTACAACATTTGACATGATTTATTGACCATCACACCGCAGTCTGCAATATATAAACTTCAGGAACTGCTACTCTTAGTAAAGGTACACATATGACTGCTTTTCTTGGTAGTTAGTAGCCACGATTGGTGGTTGGAATATTAATTAAGCCGGCCATACGACAATACTGCTACTCTTAGTCATCTTTCAAACACATCAAATTTGACATATCTACAAAGAATATAATGTTAAGCAAACGAATGGAAGAAAAAGAATAGCATAAGATTGTAGAAAATAGGATGACAACAGAGCTCAGCGTTATGAAAATACATCAAATTTGGGCCTAATATTGTTAAAATAGGATGACAACAGAGTTCATGTCCAAGCATTGATGAACACCATTTGGCCTTATGAAAATAAGAACCCAGTGTGAACTTGGCCAGATCAAAACAATATTAGGCCCAAATAGCTGAAGATTAACTAATCAAGCTAACTTTCTGTATTAGCGCATCTGGCCGAAATCAATTAGTGAATCTATGTTGTTTCACGTGAGTGTACGGGAAGAAGTAATCAGCAAGAAGGCGTGCTATCTGGCCGTGCAAACAAAGATAAGAAAATTACTTAGCTTGATCAATCTGCAGCTTGCCGATTCCTTTCCGGCCGGATGGGCATGTCTGGCTGCTGCGCAATACAGTACAAAGCAAGCAGGCTGGATCGAATCAGGTTTTCAGTGAATCACAGGGGGAGACATGGGGCAGTGGAAGGTGAGGACTGCAACATTGATACCTTCAGCAAGGAAACGGCCTGCCGGTGCCGCCATCGACAACTCCGGCCACTGCCGGAGTTCAGCTTTTGCCGGCAACCTTAACCATCCAACCAGTGGACCCGAGTAGCCCACCTCGCCAACCCTCACCGTGTAAGACCAGCGTGCCTACAGCCCCTCCAACCACCGACCAACTCCTTCCGGCCGCCTGGACACCGTAGCAGAGATCGAGCCAGAGAAACGGCCACTTCGTGCTGCCATGCCCAGATCTGCGCCAGCCCTCACGTGCAGTAGCAGCAGCCGCACGCCCCGCACAGCCGCGCCAAGGAGCACGTCCAAGAACGCCCGCCCTCTGGAGGCCAGCAGCGCCATCAGCAGGGACGCCCGCCTCCACAGACAGCCAGATCTGGCCTGCCCGCCGCTAGACCAACGGCCGAGGCCGCATCAACTCTGGCGCCCTGCGCCGCACGCCGGCGACGCGCCCGCGAGCCTCCTTGCGGCCCGGAGCACGGGCGCTCCGGCCCACGCCCTCCAGATCGACGCCCTGCTCCACGGCGCCCTCCACCACACAGCCACGGCGCCACGCCCTCCCGCACGCTGCTACGAGCTCGCCTGCACGGGATACGCCGCACCTCTACGCGCAGACACCGCGCAGTCCATCCTCCGGGCCGCTCAGGCAGCCATGGCCTACGAAAACGGACGAAGGGCCCCACCGTCGCCTTCCTTGGAGGTGACGCGGGCTTCGTCGGCCGCTCCTCCGGCGACGGCGAGACGAAGGGCAGGGAGATAGGGTGGCGGAGCGCGTGATCTAGGGTTTCCCCTGTGCCGTCAGGCAGGGCGACGGCGGAGCGGGAGATGGGGCGGCGGCGGTGGAGCGGGAGACGAGGGAAGAGAGAGGTCGCAGCGGGAGGGGGTGGATCGAGAGGAGGGGCGGCGGGTTTTTTTACCCGAGGTGAGATGTGGGGGGGCGGCGCGGAGCCGTGGAGGAGGTCGGGTCATTGCCGGACGAAGGGCGGCGGTGAGCGAACGAGGGCAGAGAGTCGGGCGACTGTTTCTCGCTCGAGGGCACGATACCTCGATCGTACGTGCGGGAGTTTGGTCAGCGATTTTTTTCGTCGGTTAATCTTCGCCGGTTTGTTTTCACCGGTTTGTTTTCGTTCGTGACAGATGGGTTCTAGGGAGGTTAGGCGCGTGGGGGCGGGTGGGGGATTTGGCTGGAGGGTTTTCCTTGGTTTTTCGCGGCTGAGCGGGAGGAAGTAACAAAGAAGTACCAAAAAAGACCGAGTGAGGTGGGACGAAAATAAAACCCGGAACCCAACCTACCAACTAAGACATTAGGAGTAGAGATACAGAATTTTTTTTGTTCGATTTTCCGGCTTGTCATTTTTCACCCCCACATATAGCATGCAAGTATGGAACTGTACCACATACAGCATGGAAGAACATATCAAAGCTACATAAAAGTTGACATGCAAAAGCTGTCGAGACAACTCCAATTCTACATGAGATCCAATGGACCAACGTTAACAGCAATAGAACATTTGTAAACCTCGGTCAGCAGAATAGAGACACCATGCACGCAAAGGAGCAACCACTCTTTTCATCACAGCCCAGTACAACAAGAATCTCATCCATTCTCTTTCCTCGAAGAAAAAAAAAGAACTCATCCATTCTCTATTCAACAAAACCTTTGCCAAGTCTTCTTTCGATCACCGTATATATATATATATATATATATATATATATATATATATATATGTTACAACAAAAACACGCCGAGCTAGATTGGACTTGTAGAAACAAATGATGAATCGAATTAAGTTACAGCTTTGACCTCCACCTATAACCTATCTACGGAGCACAATGTCAATCTCCAGTCCACTGCAGTTCTTGTAGTCAGTTCCAACGGTGCTGGAGAACTAAAACCGCCGGCACCCGCCGCAGCATTGCTTGCCAGAGAATGGTCTGCCTGATCAGTTAGCGCACCATCGGCTTGTCACACATCAAAACCTTCCTGCTAGCATACGCGCCTTCAGCAGTGTCACGTATGGTGGATCTCCATCCCATCGCATCTGTTATTACCTTGATCTCCTCTATCGTTTCCTTTTTATCACGGATATACGCCCTACCACCAGGTCTGAGTATGCGATCCATCTCAAGCAAGATAATTGAGGCGTTACACCTGGTAATGGGAGAAAATATGTTGACATGCAAATAAGGTATATCCGATGGATGATGTAAGCTCGGTGCTTCTGCATTACAACTACCACAGAGTAATAGATGACACAATAATCCAAGCAAGGTGTTGTCAACCGGGTGCTTAAAGAGTGCAAACGTAGCTACATAGCCGGGCATCCATGTAATAAACCATCTCCTCTAGCGTAAGCACCTCAATTGTTTACATGTTTTGCTAAAGGCTAGAAGACCTAAAGCAGCAGTTTGTTCTCAATTGTATTCTTGGGTTTCCTGGGTTATACAACCACGGAGATTTCTACATATCTTTTGTCGAGAAATCTGAACAAAGAACTAACATGAATTTATGTTCAAAAGAGCTGGTTACCTTTTCTGCTCCTTTGAGAATAGCCCGAATGCATGCAGTAGATCATAAGTCCTTGGATATGTGTCAAATGGTTCACACCTGTCCATATAAACATATAAATTGCAGAATGGGCAATATCAAGGTGGAAACTGCATGATGCCCTTTGGGGGCCTTTTCTTCTTCTTCAAGAAAAAGGTGGAAACTACGCCATGAGCTTATTCACGTCAAGCATCTACCAGCTGCTTCTTAGAAAGAAATTTGATGTCCGGAAAATATAGGAAGCAAAGCATTGATAATATTATAATAAAAAATGTTGGCTAATTCAATGCATGGCAACTCGTTCTGAGGAACTCATTCAAACACTTCAGGAAGACAAGATGCAACGAGTAAAAATATAGGTGGCTGATATGCTATGCTTAGAACTCCATGTTGAAGTGCAATATTCTTTTAGGAAGAGCAATTCCAACTTAATATTATGCCAGACAACGAATATACCGAAAACTTACCAGTCATGGGCCACTCCAAGAAGTCCCCGATCATAAATTACAGGCAGTGTGTTTGGCTCGGTAACAGGAACAACATTCATCACCCAGCAATCAAGCTTGCGACCGATTAATGCAGCTGCAAACCTACACGCAAAATTGGTAATAGAAATGAGATATTGAGCAAAACAAAACAATATTCCACATCAAGCACAAAAGTCTGATCTGCTAATTATTTTGTATTCAGGACAACCCATAGCCTAGTATTCGAGCAAAAGGTTGTGACAGCCGAGGTCATCAGTTCCAGCAGTATTTCCATGTGTTTTCGGGCTATATTCATCCAAACAAATGTGAGTGCTCCATCTAGTAGCTTTGCTACCGTAAGTACCTCCAAGTCTATTCTTAACAACCTTCTAATGGTCAGAGGTGTGTACTGGAGGCTATTTCTATGTTTGAAACAACAAGAGAAAGAGAATGGAGGGACCAGGAAAGAAAGGGCTTTGAGCAAATAAATTACCCTCCAAATCCAGCCCTCATGTCCATTACATTCCGGAGTTTGAACTTTTTCCACTTGAAAACACGAATATAACCTTCGAGTATATCATCCCAAAATTTCGTTTCTGCTTTGAAAAGCTCATTCTTTGATGAGTAGGCGTCCATTTCAACACCTTGAAGTCTCCTTGGAGGCTCCATTAAGCGTGCAGGCCATGGAAAGGGAGTTGATCCGTCACTATTTACAGGTAGTCGACTGATACATGCTTTCAGACCAACATACCTGAAACCAAAGAGAACGTGTAGCACAAAAAAAGTTTGTGTCAAATAAGCTCAGTGCCAGTATAATATAGTCCAAGAAAGGAGAAGCAGTCTATATGAATTTCAGCATCTGTTAAATGATCGCAGTGCAGACAACAAAATGAACAGGTTAAAGCACATTGTTGCCCCAACATCAATTATACGCCACATTCTTGCAGATTTTGCTATCAACATGCTTTGTGTTTATCAGGTATTGTCATACTGATGGCAAATGCTTGACAGATCTTGCTAATGATGATGGAAATGAAAGATCGTTCTCATCTAAAGTGTTATTTTAAGGCCCAACAAGAATTAAAGATCTTAATGGGAGAGAAAGCAATGTGGCCAGTAATGAGAGTTATTAAGTTATTTCCACTGCCAAGACTTATCCAAGAAGTGACTAAAGTGTTAAACTGAGGCTTCAATAATAAAACCGGGTCAAGTGAGGTCGAAACATACCAGACATTATCTGGATTATCATCAGTATCACAAAGTGGAGGTTTGACCCCTGGATCACGGCTCATATAGCATGAGTTATTTACAGGCTTCCTCCACATAGCAACATATCCCTCTTTCTTCACAAGCTCCCAACAAAGTCGGGTTGTGAGGTCCTCCATCTCTACAAATAAATTTATCTGTGAGCAATCATTTTGGAAACAAAAAACAATGCAGCATTTCATTATCAGAGGCTTCTTGACCTGATATAAGTAATGTTATCAAAAACTATTATTACAACATCACAAGGATTTGCAGTTTAACTATGCACTCCCACTTTTCCTCATCCTTTACATGAAAGAACGTCTCTGGCATACTGTAGATTTAATCAGGCCATCTGCATATTAGCAGTTTGGCGTAGATAGTTGTTACTAGAAAAATATTGTTCACGTGTAACCATAGGAATACATCCTCTTTCTAGTTGTGCATTTTAACTTATGCGGGAAGCCGGGAACGGCCAAATAGGTAGTAGAGCACAGGAATTCAGGTCAAAGCATTTGTGTATGCCAAAGATACAGGCATACACAATATAATAACATTTTTCCTGTCAAGACTGTGTTAAGTTGTTCTGGCTGAGATCAGTTTGTATTTTGCAATAGGATAGCACGAATCAAAAACAGACCCCAATAGGTAATGCCTGTAGCTCAAGATCGAGTTTTCTGGCAGTGCATCAGACTCGTTTCCCTCTAGTCCTAATTAACTTCTCGTTTCCATTACCAGTCAACGGGAATCCGGTTTGAAAACAGAAGAAGACTTTACTCTGACTAAACCCTAAAATCAACATATGGACAACTATGGATGCATCTTGTGGAAAAATAACAACAGTGTAAACTGACACATAGTATATATAGCCCTAAAGAAACAAAATTACCACATAGTACTAAGCAGCAATACCTTTCCACGCCTCTTGCTGGGCCTCTTCATGCTTATAAACAGGCTGTGCTGCCCAAGCAAAATACCCACCAGCTCTTAGCATTCTATTAACCTCCAGGAGCAGGATTCCATCTTAGAAATAGGTAAATTATGACAACAGGAATTAAGTGGATTGTCAACCGAAGGAATAAAGTAGGTGCATTATCAAGAAAAGAAATGGAGTAAAACTACACATCAAAATGAGTGCTCACCGTCACGTGTCCAATTTATTCTGCAGCGGGAACAGTGGATAATCTCAAATGCTTGACTGGGATATAATAGTCTGTGTGTTGCAAATGCTGCCACCATTGCAGGAACACCACGCTCAAGAGCAAACTGTATCTGATTCTCGTGAACATCTTTGGGAGCAATGGACAATGTCAACACGTCACGTGAAAGTAAGTATGCGCCAAAACTTGCTACTCCACAGCCAACATCCAGAACAACTCTAGTGCGAGAGCCAAATGCAATATCTGGTACCATCTGGGCAAACAGAGAAACATGTGCTTTGAATGAGATTCAGTAATGGTAGAGGTTTTTTAGCAGTGGAAGCTGATGCAGTCCATGAAACTTTAGCCGTTATTTGTCTTTTGCATGTTCCTGTTAAGCACTAATGCATCTAGAACCCATATGTGTTAAGTTCTTCTTTTACTTATACACTCTCTAGAAACTACTCATTTGCTTTCATGTTTTAAGCAATTTGAAATTAACTTTCCTGTTTCCAAAAAGATTTGAGTAATTTATAATATAATAATCAAGGCAAACCTGAGATATCTGATCCAGGTATTGATTTGCTCCATGTATGAACTGGGTTCCTCCCCCAGGAAATGTAAATTTATCTTTAGCCTTGGTAATCCAATTCTGCCCTCCTTTGTCATCAACCAAGCGTGTATGAGGTACATTGCTAAACCACACCTGCAATTCACAGAATTACATTACAGAAATTCCATTACATGGATGCTGCAGTTTCTGGGGAAAAAGCCAACTCAGTTGGTTCAATTCGATTCTGTAGCAATAATGGCATACATCAAATGTTGCTTAAATCATGTCTAGTTCATTCAAGCTAAAACTTTTGAGTGTTGTGATTAGTGAAACAATAAACCCTGTGTGCAGAGAGGTGCTAGCAGAAACCCAAGAAGAAGATTACTACAGTACAAAGACATATTATTCCACTGCAGTAAAACCGAAAGGTTCTTTACCAGTTGAACCGGCAAGAATCAACACAAATGCTCACCTCGTCTCTGCTCCGAGGCCAGGGGATGGGCGCCCTATACCCCTTGGGGGCTGGCACGAGGCAGCTCAGGGCCTTGTCCTTGGCCGGGCAGTGCCGCTCGAACCGCTCGCCACGCTCCGTGGAGGGCAGCCGCCTGATCTCCTCGTCGTTGTCGAGGCAGGGAATGTACTCCCTCATGCTCGCGGGGCAGGCAGGGAACTTCCCAATCCGGGCCCTGTTCCCGCCGCCGGCGCCCGCGTTGCCAAGCTCCTCCGGCGCGCCCTCGTCGGTCGCCAGATCGGTTTCGTTGACGACGGCGCCGATGTCAAAGTCGTCCCGCATAGCGCCGTCCTCGCCGACGATGCCGAGGCGGGTGGGCGGGGGAGGGGGCGAGGGCGGGAGGGGAGGCGGCGACGGAGTTGGCGTTGGAGGTGGCGACGACGGAGTTGGCACTGGAGGCGGCGGCGAGGCATTGGGGGTAGACGAAGCGGGCGGGGCAGCTGCGGGGGCGGGGATTAGGGATGGGTCGAAGGAGATGTTGGAGTTGGGCGAGATGGCGACGGAAGGGGAACGAGATGAGATGCGGGAGGAGGGGGACGCCGGGGAGAAGACGGACGAGAAGAAGAGGGGGCTCGCGGAGGCGTCGGACCAGCGGTAGCCGACGAGGAAGGAGGCGGCGCAGGCGAGGAAGAGCACGGCGGCGCGGACGAGGTGCGGGCCGCGGAGCAGGTCGGAGGCGTGCGCGCCGAGGGCCTTCATGCTCGCCCGGCAGGCCGCCCGCACTTGGGCGGGGAGCGATCGGCGTCGGCGCGGTGCCTTGCCGATGCGGGGGGGATGGGATCGTACAGCGGAGTGAACTGGACTCCGGCGTGTTGCTTCAGAGGGAAAATCCCACTTCCGTTGTTATTGTTTCTCGGAGGAGCAAAGGTCAGTCTTATTTTAAACCTTGCATGTAGGAGTAATATATACTCAGTAATTACAATAAAAATATGTCTACAATGAGTTATTGCTTATCTAAAATAAATAGCTATTTCTTAAAAACATGATAAGACATTATGCTAAAAGATTATTTCTTAAATAATAGAAGACAAGTCTTTTCTTATGAATTCACTCATCTCCGTCCCAACATTTATCCTATGTGACACCCCTAAGACAGCATCATTGTGCATGCCCTAATACTACATCTACAAGGTTACTTGTTTGTTTTACAAGCAAGCTAATGTGGGGATTATGATTGGTAATAGGGCAATGAAGGACAAGTTGAATTCAGGGGGAAGAGAGAGTTGTACTCCCTCCGTCCGAAAATACTTGTCGAAGAAACGCATAAAAATGGATGTATCTAGAACTAAAATACGTCTAGATACATTCTTTTCTCCGACAAGTATTTCCGAACGGAGGGAGTAGTTGGAAAAGTTAAGTAAAACGTTTGTAATTCTTTGTAGGTCTAACATAATTGTCTCCCCCTTAAAAAAGAAAGTGTTATTGTTCTAGGAGTGCTTATGTTTTTTCCTTCTCCTTTTTACCCTCCACCCCCTCCCCCCTGGGTCAGCTTTTTCGAACTGTTTGATCCGGCTTTTTTTTTCCTTCTTTATATTCTTTGTTTTCAAAAATGTTACCCAACGAATGTCAGCGAGGAGGGGTAGCAATCAAACATCATTTGATGGTAGTTTTAGTTGTGAGCTCCGAAAATTGCCTTCTCGAAAGGAAAATGTGCCATGTCGCCCGGAAAAAATGCCACCTAACACCACTTCCTCACAACTAAAACCGCCGCAAAATCGTTCGCATATGCCATCCTCCCTGGCGAACGTTCGCCAACTAACATGGTCCTTTGTTTTCCTTAGTTTCTTTCTACGTTTTTCTTTTTTTGTTTCATTTTCAGTTTTTCTTTTTCTTTTTCCGACACATGTCTACTTTGTCATAATGTACATTTTTCGTATACATGTTGAAACATTTTTTGAATGATAAAAAACATTTATTTTCAAGTATGCAAACATTTTTGTAAATTACATAAAGATTTTTTTGAAAATGTCACAAATAAATTTTTGAAACTTGTGACTATTTTTTTATGACACAAACATTTTTTTGTATTGTATGAACATTCCCAAATGTCATGTACTCCCTCCGTCCCAAAATTCTTGTCTTAGAGTTGTCTAGATACGGATGTATCTAATACTAAAACGTAACTAGGTACATCCGTATTTAGACAAAATTAAGACAAGAATTTTGGGACGGAGGGGGTATATTTTTTTTAGAAACGTGTACCTTTTTTAATTGTCGCAAAAAAATGGTACACATGATTAACATTTATACTTTTTTTCATTCACATTATACATTTTTTTCATATACACCAGAATAATTTTTCTATACATGCTTAACATTTTTAAAATACAAGATTAAAATTTTCAAATATAATATTAACATTTTCCAAACTTTTTTGTAAAGTGTTTTTATAATATATATATATATACATACATATATATTTCAAATATTTCAAGATATAAACAAAATTAATAAAATCGAAAATAAAAATGACAAGGAAAGACGGAAAGATCACGCATGACGCCAGTGTGACGTGGCTTGTGGTTACTGGGCCAGCCAAGTTCAAGCTCGCTGCAGGCGAGCCGTGTGTAGGCGCTGCAGTAGGCGGCACATAGCCGCGCCCCTTTTTTTTTTGAGATCTGAAGCAGAAACAACTACTCAATGGGGGAGTACATTCAGAGAGCTTCAAAGGCCGTAGACTACTCGGGACGTCTGCGATCAGTAACTGCTCGCCCGAGCTCCTGGTGAATGCAGCTAGGCCGTGAGCCAACGCGTTGCATCCTCTCTTCACGTACTGAATCTTGCAAGCATTGAAACCCGACATGATCCTTTTAATGTCCATGATTAGGCCATAATGAGGAGAGCGTGTGGGGGTTTGTGATTTCAGATCATTGACAATGGTTTGATTGCCCATCTCCAGCACAATCTTGCCATTGTAGCGGCTCGCCATGGCCTGTAAACCAATAGGGCTGCTCGGGCCTTGGCCTCCTCGACACTTTGGCATCGCGGTAGCTTTTTGCATATCGACAGGAAGACGAAGCCACGGTGATCCCTTGCGACACCCCTGGCAGCTCTTTCACCGGTTTCACCCAAGAATGCTGCATCAGTGTTAATTTTGGCAACACCTTGTGCAGGCGGCGACCAGTGGTCGACATGATTTACTGCTACCTGATCCCCTGCTATCTCTATTGACCTCTTTCCCTTATCATCAGTCTCCTCAAAACGTCCAGCTGCCTTTTTTAGTTCCTCTTCATATTTTGTCAGAAATTGCTTAGAGCTCGCAATTGATTCTCTGCCATAATTTCGCAGGCAGTCTTCTCTTAGATGCCAGCATCTCCAAAGTGTCGGCAGGATCTTTGCTCGTCCTTCGTCATTTTCAGTGTCCAGCAGAGTTTGCAGCCAATTATCCCCGGTGTATACAAACTTATTTAAAGTCCCGCTTCGGTACAACTCCCCACACAAAACGTATAAAGGGCAATATGGACTTTTGACATGAAATACCCACTTGTACTTGTATACGCTCTGCATACCCCTGGCTGGGCTGGCCCAAGAAGGTGGCCGCAGTAGCGCTCGCACATACGGCAGCGATATGATCGCTAAAAAGATAATTGAATGACCTCGCATGGATTCGAACACTACTGAACCTCCACCTTAGGAGGTGCAACTACTAACCAGTCAACCTATGAGAGATTCGTGGCTAAAAAGGAGCGTACCACTTTAAGAACTAACTGAAACACAGAATCCGGGCAGTTTTTGGATTTTATATCTTATCTTGGAAATTATGAATAATTTTTTAAAAGCGAGTAATATTTGAAAATCCAGCAATTATTTCAACAACTCTAACAAACTTTGAAAAATATTTTTTTCTTAAAAACTTGCCTTTTTTGACAGGAACCATTTTCAAAATCCTAAATTTTTTATGAAAAAATCCGGACATTTTTGGAACTTAGAGAACAAAACTTGTTAATGGGAACATTTAGGAAATTCTGAACAATTTTTCAAAAGCGCGAACATTTTAAGTAATTCCCAAACATTTTTTTAGTTTTGAGAAAACTTTGAAAACAGGAACATTTTTAACATTCTGAACAGTTTACATAAAACAATAACCTTTTTCTGAAATTCTCGTATATTTTTGGAAGTTACAAAAAAAAATGAAAACACGAGAATTTTCTAAATTTTCTAAAAAACTCAAACATTTTGGGGAAACCGCAAACAATTTTTAAAAAACCTGAATTTTTTTAAAGTTCCAAACATTACGGGAAAACATAAACATTATTAGAGTTTTGATAAAAAGATTGTAAACAACAGGAATTTTAGCATTCAGAACAATTTCTAGAAAGCAAAAAACATTTTTTGAAAATCCTGTACATTTTTGAATTTATAAAAACAATTGAAAATGCAATTTTTAAAATTCTTAATAATTTTTAAAACCATGAACCAATTTTGAATTTTCCCAAAAAATTTGAAAGCACAAACATTTTTGAAAAAGGTAAATAAATTTGAAAAGAAAACAAGAAATGGAAAAGGAAACATGAATCAATGAAAAATTCAGAAGGGTCGATATGAGAGCATGTGTTTCGGCATCGTCAGATAACCTCAATTTTTTCGTGAGCTTATATGACCAATTCAAGGAACCATGCCCAGTTATTTGAGTTTTCGACATTTTTTGCGTTTTCTGGAGTTTTCTGAGTGAATAATACCCGATAAATGGCCAACGTGACACAACTTGCATACGATGTCAGAAATTCGTTCAAATCTGACATGGATGACTACCATGAGCATGCCCACCTGCAGGCAAAAGTTAGGTCATTTCATGCATGTCCAAATATGAAAATGCTGGCAAATTTGAAAAAGTGTTCACATCTTCACCATGTGCATGACCACCAGTTAAACAAACTTTATGCCCTTTTTTGAATGTCTACAAAAATACCATGTTCAACCTAGGGTGTCCAGATAGGCGAGAAGGCTCCGTTGAGAGCACGTTGTTTCTCAACATCCGTTAAATGACCTCATTTTTTTTCATTCACTTGTATGACCAAATCAAGGCACCATGCCAAGTTGTGTTGGTTTTCTACAAATTTTACAATTTCTGGAGTTTCCATAGTAAAAAAAAGGGCGATAAATGGCCGGATGTGACGCAACTTGCATACAGTGTTGGAAATAATTCAAACCTGGCATGAATGCCTACCATGAACATGCCCACCTGCTTGTAAAAGTTGGGGTCATTTCATGCATGTTCGAAAATAGACCATATTCAGCGGAGGTGCTCGGGTAGTACAGAAGGGTCCGTATGAGAGCATGTTTTTTTCAACATCTTCAAACGAACTCCAATTTTTCCACATAAGCTTAAATGACCAATTCAAGGCACCATGCCAAGTTGTTTAAGGTTTTAACAATTATTGCACTTTTTGAAGTTTTCTCGATGAAAAATAGCTGATACATGCTCAGACGTGACGCAACTTGCGTATAGTGTCAAAATTCGTTCAAACCATGGGCATGCCCGCGTACTGACAATAGTTGGATCATTTCATCATGTCCAAAAAATAGACCACGTTCAATGGGGGTTGCTCAGGTAGGCGAGATGGGTACATATGAAAGCTTGTTTTTATCGGCATCATGAAATGACCCAAAAATTTCCATGAGTTTATATTACCAATTCAAGGCACCATGCCAAGTAGTTTGAGTTTTTTTTTTTTTTGCAATTTATGGAGTTTTCTCGATGAAAAAGGAAAGGAAGTGTTTGAAAAAAATAGTTCAAAATGTTAGTTCTGAAGTTTGCACGCTCCTCATGTTTCTTTAAAAGTGTTCAAAATGTTGCTCGGAAAAATGTTCTTAACATTTTGAACTAACATATTTCCTTACTTTTTTTGAAATGTTCATGCTTGTAAAAAATGTTATTCTATTTTTTAAAATGTTCATGCTTTTATGAAAATTTACTTTTTCAAAATGTGTTCAAGTGGTTAAAAAAAGTTGGATCATGCAACATTATTCGATTTTTAAAAATTCATTCAGAATTTCCTTGGTGTTACACCCTCCATTCAGGTTTATTGTGTCCGAAAGCCACTAAAACTTGTGTACCAATGTTTAATAGGCTGCTGCATAGCTTATATCAAAAAAATTAGGCTGCTGCATTTAAGCACGTCACTTTATTCCTTCGTCTCTCCACGAAGCTAATGCATGGGTCTCCTTGATTGGTGTTAAGGATTAATTTAATCCTAATATTCAATGCTTAAGTCGGTTGTAGTTACCGACGTTGTAATCCTAACTGCCTTGTAAAGTGGGTATAAATACCCGGTCTTCAATCAATGAGAAACAATTATTCGATCATTTGCTCTCCCTCTCTCTCGCTTTATTTCTACATGTTATAAGCACTTTGCCCTAACCTTGAGTGATTAGGCAACAGACACGAACGAGAAGAGAGGAGCGCCATCCCCTGCCTCGAAGGAGACATTCAATAATTATCTCTTGGGTTCTTGCAGTGTTGGATTTTATGAAAACATTCAAACGCAATGATGGCATTATCCGTGATCAATCTTTCTGGGATGAAGGCACTTTGGGTTTCCGAGATAATTTCACCGAGCATGGGCCGCATCCTGTTTACAAGACACTTGGAGACCAGTTTGTAGATCACATTACAGAGGCTTATCGGTCTATAATCCTTGAGGGATTATTGATCATTTCCTTTGGGGATGAGAACAATCATCGTGTCATTAATTCCTTTTGGGAGAACTCTGTTGTCAAAAAAACTCCAGTACTCCTTTCACCACATCCTTTGAAAAAAAGAGCAGGTAAACCGTCCGGTCCCAGGACTTTAAGTGGGCCAATCTAGAACAAAGCATCGCCGATTTCCGTGCTGGTGAAGGGTTTTGTTAAATGTTTGTTCATGCTGCTGCTGACTCGTTCTACCACAAGGTTCAGAACATCTGTTGGGTCGACCTCGTTCTCTGCTTCATACAAATCCTTGAAAAAAGCCGTCGTCATCTCCTGTACTTTTTTGGCATCCTCCACCCATGCGCCATTTCCGTCTTTCAGTTTCACTATGGTGTTTTTCTTCCTCCTCCATGTTGCCCGCTGTTGGAACCACTTTGTGTTCTTGTCTCCCTCTCTTATATAGGTGGCCCTGGACCTTTGCCTCCACATCAGTTCTTCTCTCAATAGCAGCTCATCCAACTCTGCAGACAGTTTAATTTCCTCTCTTCTTGTGTGATCCGTAGGTGGCAAATTCCATATGTTGTTCAACTTTTTCCTGATCTCTACTGTTTTCCTAGTCACAGAGACAAAGTCCCGCTCGCCCAGCTTTTTAGTGCTTTCTGAATGTGCTGAATTTTATTGCCTAACTCCTGCAAGTTTGCAGCCGGCCCAACTGAATGCAAGTGTTTTCTATGGTGTTCTTCAGTGTATCCGCTCTCTCCCACATCTGTTCATATCTAAAGATGCTTTTTCTTTTTCCATCGACCAGCCTCCATTCTCTCTTGTTGCCCACTCGGAGAAGGATGGGGAGGTGGTCTGATCTTGACGAACATATGTGTTCTACTGAAGCGTTTTTGAAGTAGTCCGACCACTCCGGTGATGCAACAAACCTATCCAACCAAGCTCGCACATTGCTCACCCCACCCCTTGCTTGTTATTGTAGGTCAGGTCCTCTAAAGCCGAGATCAAAGAGGTTGTAGTCTGATAGAAGTTGGCGAAAATTTTCCATATTTCTCTCAGATCTTTTGGAAACAGAGTAGTGCTCTTCCTGCCACGTAGTTTCATTAAAGTCCCCCACCATCATCCATGGGAGGTTACTTGTATCCTTTATTCTTCTTAGCATGGTCCACATATGGTGCCGCTCATGCGCTTTTGGTTCGCCATACACAAAATTGCCCCTCCACTGAAGACCATTGGGTTTAAACAGATTAACACATCGATATATCTCGCCCCTGCGGCAATCTTTTTTATTTCAACACTCTCATCATAAAAGAGGGCAATGTCGGCACATTTTCCAATGCTGGGTTGCGTGATACAATGATGGAGTCCGAGCCTCCACTTGAGGTTCCTAGCATACTTATTATTCTGTCGCGTTTCAGAGAGGAGACGAGCTTGCGCTTGTATGTGTGCACGAGGTACACTAGTTCTTGAACTGTGCGAGGCTGCCCGAGACCTCGACAGTTCCATGCAAGCACCGTTATGGCTCCTGGTGAGCGCCGCCTTTAGCGCCCACCAGTTTGCCGGGAGCCCGTTGCCCGGTCGCTTCCTTTTTGTCATCTATTCCATCCTTATCTGTCTCCTTCTTCCCAACGCCATAAATCTTTTTCTTCTGTTCCCGACCCTCCTCTGTGACTGAATATGCACTTCCCTCGATTTGCCCCATCTGTCGCTCTTCTCTCTTCCCCAACACTGTGACGGTCTGCAAGACATTCTTTCTTACCTCCCTGTCCGGCTTTATGCCCCTCTTCTTTAGATGTTCACCTCCAGTCGCACCCGTCCCAGCAGCCGCATCGCCCTCCATGTTAGTGAAGAGGAGTACAGGTCCAAACCCAGGCAGAAACTCCGACTCATCAGCACCACCAGCGGCAGCGACCTGAATTGCTTCTGGAGTGGCAGATTCAGTCCCCATCTACACCACCAGCGACTCCTCCGCAGCACCGGTGCTCAGCAGTTTAGTCACAGGGGCCTTCAAACTTTCTAGTTGTGCCTCCTGTCCATCAACTGCAGCGGTCATTCCATTGTAGTGCTTGACCCCCTGCATGGGTTCACTACCGTCAGGTCATGCCACGGTCTGGGTTGCTTGGCTCATCCTTGTCTCCATAGTGCCCTCTCCCGTGTTCGGTGCTTGGGTAGTTGCCACTTGGGACCCCCGTTTCTTCGCAGGGTAGTTGCCACTCTAGAACTCCAAGATCTAGATCCAAGGGGTTCCCCTCACATAGAGGAGAAAGTGATTGGTGGAAATGTGGATCTAGATCTCCTCTCTCTTTTCCCTCAAACACTAGCAAGAATCCATGGAGGGATTGAGAGTTAGCAAGCTCAAAGAAGGTAAACAATGGGGAAGAACTCGAGCTCAAAGGATAAGGTCCATTGGGGAAGAAGACCCCCTTTTATAGGTGGGAAAAAATCCAACCGTTATCCACACAGCCCGCACAGAGCGGTACTACCGCTCCAGCTCCAAGGAGCGGTACTATTGCTAGGGCAGTAGTAGCCCTTCGAAAAACAACAGCGAGGAGGCAAAAGGCCAGTAGAACCGCCGAAGCGGTACTACCGCTAGGGATAGCGGTACTACCGCAAAGGGTAGCGGTACTAAAAAAATACATCCGTGCCTTCCACCGCAGGACTTGGGACGAGTTTTTGGTCCGAAGCGGTACTACCGCTGTAGGAGCCGCGGTAGTACCGCTCTGGAGCGGTAGTAAAAAATTACATCCGCTCCAATTCGCGGTAGTACCGCTACAGCCTTTTCAGAATACCAAAACTACCACAACTTTTGCAAACAGACTCCGAATTTTCGATGAAACCAAGTTTGTTGGAAAGCTAGCAACACGGGCTAACACAATTTGAAAGAAATATCAATATGAAGCAAATTAGAAAAGGCCCAAGAGAAAATGGTGAGAACCCTTCCTCGAATAAGGCCGGTAAAACCTCCAACACCGAAAACGCAATAGAAGAGGCATATGAAATCCGTTTTCGAAGTACTAGAGCTTGTCACGAAGATAACCACAAGCTCTAAAACCTCAAAAGAAAATACAAATAAGAATCAAGAAAGATGATGCAAGGATGCAAAGGTTTGAGCTCTCGACGAATGATACGATTAAGCTACTCACTTGAGAGCCCCCCTTGATAGTACGGCTATCAATCCTATAACCCGGTCTCCAAACTATCACCATGAGACCGGTAAAATATAAAACCTATCAAGGGCAAACCTTTGCCTTGCATGAAGTCCACTTGAGCTAGATGATGACGATCTTGACTCCCTCAAGTTGGACTACCTTTCTTGATTGCGTTCGCTCGATGAAGACTAGTTGATTGCTCCCCCATACTTCACTATGGGTGAGCCACTCTTTGGAAAATCTTCACAAGTCCATTGATACCATAATGGATGGCAAGCTTCAAGCACTTGATCTCCTCGTGATGATCCACTTGAACTTGCAGACGGCAATCTTGATGACGATCACCACTTGATGTCATCCTCTCCATGGGTTGAGTGATATCTTCCTCTTGACGCATGCCCATGAACACGTACCTAACCCCACATAGGACTCTCACATAGACCATGAGTTAGTATGCAAAGCATAATGGACAATGCTTACCATACCATGGGATCACTTGATCCCTCTTGGTACATCTTCTACGCTTTTCGAGTTGATCAACTTGATTCACTCTTGACTTAGTCTTGATCAACCTTGAATCTTTCCAACGCTCTTCATTTGGATGATGTCTTGAAGTTAACATGAATGATCACACAATCTTCTTCTTCAAGACATGCTTGCAATAAGCTCAACACTCACATGACCAATCTTTGGATAATTCCTTAATAGCACCTTGGTCAACTCATAAACTCCTTGAAACCAACACATGGACTTCAAGAAAAGCCTATGGACAAATCCTTCAAATATAACTCAAGACAACCATTAGTCCATAGAGATTGTCATCAATTACCAAAACCAAACATGGGGGCACCACATGTTCTTTCATCATCTCTTGGAGGTCCACCGGCAACTTACCATCGCGTTGGCCATGCCCAAGGAAACCAAAAAACCCACAGAACCTAGGCACTCTCTCATACTTCACCTCTAAGAAGAACAACTCATTGTTAGGCTTATCATGGGAGGTAATGCTATTGCAGAGAGGTTCATCTACATCATGGTTAATACGAACCCTAATGAAGTCTCCCCACAGATGCACATGGATGCCAGTGTCCACCTCGAGCATCTCACCAAGCTTGGCACCAAGTTTCCAGGCCACCGCTTCATCCATCATGATCGGGGGAACATCATGGATGTGCACCCATATAGGCATATGGGCTACCTCCACATCGCCAGGTCTGGCGCTGCCATCCACATTCACCATGAGGAAGGCGTCGCCCTTATGGGTCCAAGGGCCATTGTCCAGGATGAAACGACAATCCCCCTCCCGCTCGAACTCCAGCAGGAAGCGATTGTTCTTGAGCGGCGTGTAGTTGAGACGTCCACGCAGGCCCCACCTGCTCTTGAGTTCACCGAAGAGACCGTCGTTGTTGTATGGCAGTGGGGAGAAGAAGACCCCACTGCGATCTAGCGATTCTTCATGGCCGCCCGCTCTCTGGTTAGGTCAAGCTCGACCACATCGTCCACCCTCTGCCCCAGAATGACTGGGAATCGAGGGGCAACGACGTCGCCACCGGCGCTCAACCTCCTCAGATTTGCTCTACCGGCGTGTCCCCGGGAAGACCCCCCATGGAGGAGCACCCTTGAGAGGTTCCGCCCATCTCCGGAGCGGGGGGTGTCGTCAGCGTCCGCCATCACACCTTTGTTCTTCTGGTTATCCTCGCCAGCCATTAGCAGATGGAGGGGAGTGGTCTTTGCAAGTGTTGCGGGGTGGGGGATTTGCTCCATCGGTGACTATTAGTTTAAGGTCACTGCACACACATTTGATTCCATTAACATCAGGATTTCCACGGATTTTTCTGACTCTGTGATCACCGTCCTTCTGCTTTCCACATAACCCTGATTATCCTCTCCTCCACCTTTGTCCGGTGGTTCGTCCTTCGAGCGGCAGTTGATACATCTCCAACGTATCTATAATTTTTGATTGTTCCATTCTATTATATTACCCCTTTTGGATGTTTATGGTCTTTATTTTACACATTTATATCATTTTTGGGACTAACCTACTAACCGAAGGCCCAGCCCCGTATTGCTGTTTCTTTGCCTATTTCAATATTTTGAAGAAAAGGAATATCAAACGGAGTCCAAACGGAATGAAACCTTCGGGAGCGTGATTTTTGGAACGAACGTGATCCAGAGGACTTGGAGTGCAAGTCAAGAAGCCGTCGAGGCGGCCACGAGAGGGTAGGGCGCCCCCCCCCCCTATAGGGTGCCCCCCTGTCTCGTGGGCCCCTCGGGCAGCCACCGACGTACTTCTTCCTCCTATATAAGCCTACGTACCCCGAAAACACCAGAGAGCCACCGAAACAGAATTTCCACCGCCGTAACCTTCTGTATCCGCGAGATCCCATCTTGGAGCCTTCGTCGGCGCTCCGCCGGAGGGGGAATCGACCATGGAGGGCTTCTACATCAACACCATAGCCCCTCCGACGAGTTGTGAGTAGTTTACCACAGACCTTCGGGTCCATAGTTATTAGCTAGATGGCTTCTTCTCTCTTTTTGGATCTCAATACAATGTTCTCCCCCTCTCTTGTGGAGATCTATTCGATGTAAACTCTTTTTGCGGTGTGTTTGTCGAGATCCGATGAATTGTGGGTTTATGATCAAGTTTATCTATGAGAAATATTTGAATCTCCTCTGAATTTTTTTATGTATGATTGAGTTATCTTTGCAAGTCTATTCGAATTATCAGTTTGGTTTGGCCTACTAGATTGATCTTTCTTGCCATGGGAGAAGTGCTTAGCTTTGGGTTCAATCTTGCGGTGTCCTTACCCAGTGACACCAGGGGTTGCAAGGCACGTATTGTATTGTTGCCATCGAGGATAAAAAGATGGGGTTTATATCATATTGCATGAGTTTATCCCTCTACATCATGCCATCTTGCTTAAGGCGTTACTCTGTTCTTATGGACTTAATACTCTAGATGCAGGCAGGAGTCGGTCGATGTGTGGAGTAATAGTAGTAGATGCAGGCAGGAGTCAGTCTACTTGTTGTGGACGTGATGCCTATATACATGATCATGCCTAGATAATCTCATAATTATTCGCTTTTCTTTCAATTGCTCGACAGTAATTTGTGCACCCACCGTAATACTTATGCTATCTTGAGAGAAGCCTCTAGTGAAACCTATGGCCCCCGGGTCTATCTCTTATCATATTTGCTTCCAATATACTTTTATTTGCATCTTTACTTTTTGCATCTATATTATAAAATACCAAAATATATTTATCTTATCATACTATCTCTATTAGATCTCACTTTATAAGTGGCCTTGAAGGATTGACAACCCTTTGTTGCGTTGGTTGCGAGTTCTTTGTTTGTTTGTGTAGGTTCGTGGGACTTTTGAGGAGCCTCCTACTAGATTGATACCTTGGTTCTCAAAAACTGAGGGAAATACTTACGCTACTATTGCTGCATCACCCTTTCCTCTTCAAGGAAAACCAACGCAACCTCAAGATGTAGCAAGAAGGATTTCTGGCGCCGTTGCCGGGGAGGCTTCCACCAAGTCAAGACATACCAAGTACCCATCACAAACCTAACTCCCTCGCATTTACATTATTTGCCATTTGCCTCTCGTTTTCCTCTCCCCCACTTCACCCTTGCCGTTTTATTTGCCCTCTCTTTCCCAATCTCTTCTCTCTTTTGCTTGCCCTTTCGTTTGCTCGTTTGGTTGGAATAGATGCTTATTTATTGCTAAACAGAACCTAAGATCTATGGATCCTCATCCGCTTGCTAATCTTTTTAAGAGATCCAATTATGATGAACCAATTGCTAGTGAGTTTTGTGCACTAGATTATCTTTATAAAGCTTTGTTTGAGATTTGTGAATCTGAAAATTATGATGAAGAAATTTATGAAGAGATTCAAGATAACTCTTTGAATAAAAAGCATGATTGCAATGATTTTACTATAAGTTCTTTTGATGTCAATTGTGCTAATAATATGCAAAACCCTAAGCTTGGGGATGCTAGTTTTGCTATGTCTACTACTTGTTGCAATAATCATGATTGGGGTGATTCTTCTTATAATCTTGAAAATCTATTTAAGCCCCATGATGAATATGAGATTAATAATAGTGTTCACAATAATATTGAAAGTGGGTTCAGAAGAGTGTCAACTTTAGATCCCACATATTTGGATAATGTTCATTCTTATGAAGTTTTTGATAAAAGTGGGTTTGAAGAGGTCATGACTTTAGTTAATGTTAATCCCACTATCTTGGAAGAGTGTCAACTTTGCATGCATGTGGATCGTGTTGAGAATATGTTATGTGATAGCTATTTTGTTGAATTTGCTTATGATCCTACATGTAATTATGACGAGAGAGGAAAATATGGTTGTAGAAATTTTCATGTTACTAAATTACCTCTCGTCATGTTGAGATTGCTATCGTCTCTTTCTTCTTCCTTGCATATGCTAGTTTTTGCTTGCCTTGCAAATTTGTTCGCTTATAATATGCCTATGCATAGGAAGTATGTTAGACTTAGATGTGGTTCCACATGTTTCATGATGCTCTCTTTGCGCTTCAATTCTTATCTTTCATGTGAGCATCATTAAAATTATCAATGCCTAGCTAAAAGGCTTTAAAGAAAAGCGCTTGTTGGGAGATAACCCAATATTTTTCCTTGCTGTTATTAAACAAATCTTGCATCTACCTTCTGTTTAGATGTGTTTTTATCTTTTAATTAGTGTTTGTGCCAAGCAGAACCTATAGGATAACCTATGATGATAGTTGATTTGATTCTGCTGAAAAACAGAAACTTTGCACGCACGAATTTAGTTTTGTTAAATCACAGAAACGTGATTTTGCATTGCTTATTTTTGCTGCTGATCAATAGACAAATTTTCCAGGACTTGCTATTTTGGTAGGATTTTTAGAGTTCTAGAAGTTTGTGTTAGTTACAGATTGCTACAGACTGTTCTGTTTTTGACAGATTCTGTTTTTCGTGTGTTGTTTGCTTATTTTGATGCATCTATGGCTAGTAAAATAGTTTATAAACCATAGAGAAGTTGGAATACAGTAGGTTTAACACCAAAATTAATAAAGAATGAGTTCATTACAGTACCTTATTGTGAAGTTTTCAAGTTTTGGGTAAAGCTTTTATGGACTATGAAATAAGGAGTGGCAAGAGCCTAAGATTGGGGATGTCCATGGCACCCCAAGATATTCAAGGATAGCCAAAAGCCTAAGCTTGGGGATTCCCCGGGAAGGCATCCCCTCTTTCGTCTTCGTTCATTGGTAACTTTACTTGGAGCTATATTTTTATTCGCCACATGATATGTGTTTTACTTGAAGCGTCGTGTATTATATTAGTCTTTGCTTTTTAGTTTACCACAATCATCCTTGTTGTACACACCTTTTTGGAGAATCCTACTTGATTAGAATTTGCTAGAATACTCTATGTGCTTCACTTATATCTTTTGAGCTTGATAGTTTTGCTCTAGTGCTTCACTTATATCTTTTAGAGCACGGTGGTGACTTAATTTTGAAGAAATTGCTAGTCTCTCATGCTTCACATATATCTTTTTGAGAGTCTTTTAGAACAGCATGGTATTTGCTATGGTTACAAATTTGGTCCTAGAATGATGAGCATCCAAGTTGGGTATTATAAAAACTATCATAGAAAATAATTGGATGCTATGATCAATTTGATGCTTGATAATTGTTTTGAGATATGGAGGTAGTGATATTAGAGTCAAGCTAGTTGAGGTGATTATGAAAAATACTTGTGTTGAGGGTTGTGATTCCCGTAGCATGCACGTATGGTGAACCGCTTTGTGATGAAGTTGGAGCACAATTTTATTTATTGGTTGTCTTCCTTATGAGTGGCGGTCGGGGACGAGCGATGGTCTTTTCCTACCAATCTATCCCCCTAGGAGCATGCGTGTAGTGCTTTGGTTTTTGATGACTTCTAGATTTTTGCAACAAGTACATGAGTTCTTTTGACTAATGTTGAGTCCATGGATTATATGCACCATTTCACCCTTCCACCATTGCTAGCCTCTCTTGTGCCGCGCAACTTTCGCCGGTACCATACACCCACCATTACCTTCCTCAAAACAACCACCATACCTACCTATTATGGCATTTCCATAGCCATTCCGAGATATATTGCCATGCAACTTTCCGCCATTCCGTTCATATGACACGCATTACTTTTGTTATATTGCTCTTTGCATGATCATGTAGTTGACATTGTATTTGTGGCAAGGCCACCTTCATAATTTTCATACATGTCGCTCTTGATTCATTGCATATCCCGGTACACCGCCGGAGGCATTCATATAGAGTCATATCTTGTTCTAGCTTTGAGTTGTAATTCTTGAGTTGTAAATCCATAAAACTGTGATGATCTTCATTATTAGAGCATTGTCCTAGTGAGGAAAGGATGATGAAGACTATGATTCCCCCACAAGTCGGGATGAGACTTCGGACTTTACAAAAAAAAGAAAAAAAGAGGGAAAAAAGAAAGGCCAAAGAAAAAAAGGAAAAAAGAAAAATAAAAAAGAAAAAATAATAAAATGAGAGAAAAAGAGAGAAGGGACAATGCTACTATCTCTTTTTCCACACTTGTGCTTCAAAGTAGCACCATGATCTTCATGATAGAGAGTCTCATATGTTGTCACTTTCATATACTAGTGGGAATTTTTCATTATAGAACTTGGCTTGTATATTCCAATGATGGGCTTCCTCAAAGTGCCCTAGGTCTTCGTGAGCAAGCGAGTTGGATGCACACCCACTTAGTTTCTTTTGTTGAGCTTTCATATATTTATAGCTCTAGTGCATCCGTTGCATGGCAATCCCTACTCACTCACATTGATATCTATTAATGGGCATCTCCATAGCCCGTTGATACGCCTAGTTGATGTGAGACTATCTTCTTCTTTTTTGTCTTCTCCACAACCACCATTCTATTCCACATATAGTGCTATGTCCATGGCTCACGCTCATGTATTGCGTGAAAGTTGAAAGAGTTTGAGATTATTAAAGTATGAAACAATTGCTTGTCTTGTCATCGGGGTTGTGCATGATTAAATACTTTGTGTGATGAAGATATAGCAATAGCCATACTATATGATTTTGTAGGGATAACTTTCTTTGGCCATGTTATTTTGAGAAGACATGATTACTTTGATTAGTATGCTTGAAGTATCACCATTTTCATGTTAATATGAACTTTTATTTTGTATCATTTGGATCTGAACATTCATGCCACAATAAAGAAAATTACATTGAGAATTATGCTAGGTAGCATTCCACATCAAAATTTTCTTTTTTTATCATTTACCTACTCGAGGACGAGCAGGAATTAAGCTTGGGGATGCCTGATACGTCTCCAACGTATCTATAATTTTTGATTATTCCATGCTATTATATTACCCCTTTTGGATGTTTATGGGCTTTATTTTACACATTTATATCATTTTTGGGACTAACCTACTAACCGGAGGCCCAACCTGTATTGTTGTTTTTTTTGCCTATTTCAGTATTTCGAAGAAAAGGAATGTCAAACGGAGTCCAAACGGAATGAAACCTTCGGGAGCGTGATTTTTGGAACAAACTTGATCCAGAGGACTTGGAGTGCACCGACGTACTTCTTCCTCCTATATAAGCCTACGTACCCCGAAAACACCAGAGAGCCACCGAAACACAATTTCCACCGCTGTAACCTTCTGTATCCGCGAGATCCCATCTTGGAGCCTTCGCCGGCGCTCCGCCGGAGGGGGAATCGACCATGGAGGGCTTATACATCAACACCATAGCCCCTCCGATGAGTTGTGAGTAGTTTACCACAGACCTTCGGGTCCATAGTTATTAGCTAGATGGCTTCTTCTCTCTTTTTGGATCTCAATACAATGTTCTCCCCCTCTCTTGTGGAGATCTATTCGACGTAAACTCTTTTTGCGGTGTGTTTGTCGAGATCCGATGAATTGTGGGTTTATGATCAAGTTTATCTATGATAAATATTTGAATCTCCTCTGAATTCTTTTATGTATGATTGAGTTATCTTTGCAAGTCATTTCGAATTATCAATTTGGTTTGGCCTACTAGATTGATCTTTCTTGCCATGGGAGAAGTGCTTAGCTTTGGGTTCAATCTTGTGGTGTCCTTACCCAGTGACAGCAGGGGTTGCAAGGCACGTATTGTATTGTTGCCATCGAGGATAAAAAGATGGGGTTTATATCATATTGCATGAGTTTACCCCTCTACATCATGTCATCTTGCTTAAGGCGTTACTCTGTTCTTATGAACTTAATACTCTAGATGCAGGCAGGAGTCGGTCGATGTGTGGAGTAATAGTAGTAGATGCAGGCAGGAGTCGGTCTACTTGTTGCGGACGTGATGCCTATATACATGATCATGCCTAGATAATCTCATAATTATTCACTTTTCTATCAATTGCTTGACAGTAATTTGTGCACCCACCGTAATACTTATGTTATCTTGAGAGAAGCCTCTAGTGAAACCTATGGCCCTCGGGTCTATCTCTTATCATATTTGCTTCCAATCTACTTTTATTTGCATCTTTACTTTTTGCATCTATATTATGAAATACCAAAAATATATTTATCTTATCATACTATCTCTATTAGATCTCACTTTCGCAAGTGGCCATGAAGGATTGACAACCCCTTTATTGCGTTGGTTGCGAGTTCTTTGTTTGTTTGTGTAGGTGCGTGGGACTTTTGAGGATCCTCCTACTGGATTGATACCTTGGTTCTCAAAAACTGAGGGAAATACTTACACTACTATTGCTGCATCACCCTTTCCTCTTCAAGGAAAACCAACGCAAACTCAAGACGTAGCAGCAATCAATCTCTTTGCATCTCGGGCTGTGATTCTTTGCACCCAATCCATTTCTCAGGTCCTCCCTCATCGCGATCATATTTTCCCTAATTCTCCCCAAAGTATCTCCGGTGGGGTTCTGTTTGTTACCTTCTGATTTCAATCGGGATCTGGTGATCTCCTTCCTTTCAACAGCTATCCTTCTTATCTCCTTTCTTGTGCGGAGCCACGCATCCCGCAAACCCAGCGGATCCGCAACCTGGCCCGAATCATCTCCTTCCTCGCGCGGTGGCCGGTCACGACACCGCTCTCGGGATCTTGCCGGCGGCAAGGTCACATCCACCGCGATCGGAGATCGCCTCTTAGACGCCCCGATGGGGGTACCATAATCTCCGCTCTCGGTCATCGCCTCTTCGGTACTGTTCTTGGAGACCGTGACTTGGAGATATATTTAAAGTAACCACTCAGCGGATACTCTAGAATCTTCACCCGCGCCCCTATTTGACATAAAGGAAATGCGTACCGATCGATATGAGCTATACATATAGCTTTTCCGGTTATACGGATGGGGCCATATTTAGGGTCTCATATATCCGCTTGGGATCTGTTAAGGTAATTAGTCCTGCAAACTGCTGAGTGCACATTTGCAATGAGGCAATTAATTTCAACTTTGAGGAGAAGATACTGGTTGATGGTTTCTATGAAGAGAAGATGCTAGTCTAGCAGAAATACGCCGCTGATCATGAATTCATATGCTCGTGGATGAACAGTAAAATTGAAAACAAAAATAGCTATAAAGATTAAAATGATCACAACCATTTTTACATGAAAGATGAACAGATAACTACGTGCCTGCAAAGTTTCTTGACCATATGACATGAGGGCATCTCATGGTAGAAAAAAGAAATGAAATCGGTGCTCCTAAATAAATAAAAAATGAACCTTTCTCAATGCTTTGATATTTTTCCATAATCTCCCGATGTCATATCGTCATGAAATTTTGCATGCACATAGAAAACTTGTTCATTTTCATATAAAACAATTTCCAAAAAATAAATTAGACTTCATTTGCTACTTTTTCGATTTTAAAAAGAGTGGACGAGCTCCAACGCTGAACACCGTCCTCCTAGTCGAGTGATACCCTCCTGAATAGCAGCTGACCGAACTGTTTCTCTCTTGTAAATAAGACTACCCACAGTGGGAGTAACATAGGTGGTAACATCACACTTATCTAGGAAAAATAGATGATGTGGCATGTAATTAATGAAGAAAGAGAGGCATGTGGTAACATTGCTAGTTACTCCCTCCGTCCGGGTTTATTAGGCCTAAAGACAACTTCTCTTAGACCAAGACACATAGTAATTTGCTCACATTAATTCTTCCATTCCACTCCCAATGCACTCTCTCACATGCATGCACTCAATGAAAAAGCATGCATGAAGTGTACTAATTTCCTAGCCATGACATCAACAATAATGGCTTTCAATGCAACCAATGAAATTGTTGCATGCATGCACCTTTCCAAAACAAGGCCTTATAAAAAGGGACATGCTTGTGATGCTGAGAGGCCTAAGGCTAGTCATAGTGGGAGTAATATAAGTAGTAACATACATGCCACATAAGCAAAAAAGATGATGTGTCATGCAATTAAAAAGGAGAGAGACAAATGGAGTAACACAATATGTTACCATCACATAGCGCTTTCCAATGCAAAATGAGTCTACAAAGCAAAAAATGTATACATGCATGTTACTACACCTATGACATTTACCACTATGAAGGTAGTAACATAGACTAGTAACATATGTATGTTACTAGTCTAAGTTACTCCCCACTATGACTAGCCTAATAAACCTGGACGGAGGGAGTACTGTAACATCACACATATCAAGAAAATATGAGTCTACAACCTAATAAATGAAGTGATGCATGGCACAACACATATGTTACTACCCACTGTAGAGGTAGTAACATAGACTAGTAACATATGCATGTTACTACTCTAAGTTACTCCCCACTGTGACTAGTGTAATAGTTACTCCATACACATCTGACTTCGTTATGTACCAACTGATGTGTACTACCGAATTCCCATGCAACCTTGTGAACTGGTCTTGATGCGTCACTGTAATCCGTCCGTTAGCCAGTTCTGTGTGTCTTCAGCGCCGCGTTACAGCACACACACAACCTGCAGCGCGCGCATTCCCTTGGCTGTTTATGTATGGAGATAAATACACTCATGATCACTATAGTTGCGATGGAAGCACGATACAGTCACTGAATACGATGTGACGTGACAATACAGTCACTGTAGCACGTACATGGTGGGTAGACGGTGGGTTTGACCAACTGTTGACCGCAACGTAGTTCGTCTTGATTCGGCCAATCTTGCATGGAGTTTTTTTGTAAAAGAGCAAAATTCCCCATCCTCTCAAATCCCTAACCCGCAGCTCCCCGTCAAATCCCTAACCTCACTCTGCTCCGCCTCCCTCCCGTCGCTCTGCTCCGCCTCCCCTCGCCGCCGCCGTCGAGGAGGGTAGTTCCTTGCCCTCTGGTGCTCATGTTTGCCGCCAGCTCATCCGTCTCTGCTGTCCGCCGCCGTGCAATGGCGCTGCCGCTGGCCCGCTGTCCGACCTGCAAGGAGAAGGTGCGCATGTACATCTCCACAACAGAGAAGCACGACGGATGGGTCTTTTACAAGTGCTAGAAGCATGGGGTAAGTTATGTTGTTTGATTTACATTCTTGATGTGATTTGGCTTACGTTCTGGATCCAAAGATTGAAGATTTTTTGACCACATTCGTCTCTGGTTTGGGATAGGTCACTTGTGATTTCTGGCGGTGGGAGTTGGAGTATGTTGAGCACCTAGTTGAGAAGCATTATTGTCACATCCCTAGTTCTGGTATGCTTTGGGCTAGCTAGTCATGTGTTGCATCATGTTTAAATTCAATTTGAATTTGAAATGGGGGTGATCCAAACCCTAGCACCAATTAAATCAAACATGTTCAAGTAAAATATTTTTCAATGAACTCAAAATGCCCTTTAAAAATGTTCATTATTTCTGGATTAAGGTGGAAGCATCTACCGAAAATGGTTCACATTTTTTCAGGACATATTTGGGCTTTGAATTAATTCATACTATATTGGAATTGGAGCAAATATATTCTATAAATATATTTCTGTTGCTCCAATAATTCTAGAAAAATTGTGAGGGGCTTTGGAATAATTCATTTAGTCCCTACTGAAGGAAATATGCCCTAGAGGCAATAATAAAGTTATTATTTATTTCCTTATTTCATGATAAATGTTTATTATTCATGCTAGAATTGTATTAACCGGAAACATGATACATGTGTGAATACATAGACAAACTGAGTGTCACTAGTATGTCTCTACTTGACTAGCTCATTAATAAAAGATGGTTATGTTTCCTAGCCATGGACAAAGAGTTGTCATTTGATTAATGGGATCACATCATTAGGAGAATGATGTGATTGACTTGACCCATTCCGTTAGCTTAGCACTTGATCGTATAGTCTGTTGCTATTGCTTTCTTCATGACTTATACATGTTCCTATGACTATGAGATTATGCAACTCCCGTCTACCGGAGGAACACTTTGTGTGCTACCAAACGCCACAACGTAATCGGGTGATTATAAAGGAGCTCTCTGGTGTCTCCGAAGGTACATGTTGAGTTGGCGTATTTCGAGATTAGGATTTGTCACTCCGATTGTCGGAGAGGTATCTCTGGGCCCTCTCGGTAATGCACATCACTATAAGCCTTGCAAGCAATGTGACTAATGAGTTAGTTGCGGGATGATGCATTACATAACGATTAAAGAGACTTGCTGGTAACGAGATTGAACTAGGTATTGAGATACCGACGATCGAATCTTGGGCAAGTAACATACCGATGACAAAGGGAACAACGTATGTTGTTATGCGGTTTGACCGATAAAGATCTTCGTAGAATATGTGGGAGCCAATATGAGCATCCAGGTTCCGCTATTGGTTATTGACCGGAGACGTGTCTCGGTCATGTCTACATTGTTCTCGAACCCGTAGGGTCCGCACGCTTAAGGTTTTGATGACAGTTATATTATGAGTTTATGAGTTTTGATGTACCGAAAGAGTTCGGAGTCCCGGATGAGATCGGGGACATGACAAGGAGTCTCGAAATGGTAGAGACGTAAAGGTCGATATATTGGACGACTATATTCGGATATCGGAAAGGTTCCGAGTGATTCAGGTATTTATTGGAGTACCAGAGAGTTACGGGAATTCGCCAGGGAGAAGTATTGGGCCTTATTGGGCCATACGGGAAAGAGAGAGGGGCTGCCTAGGGCAGGCCGCGCGCCCCCCAAGGCCTAGTCCGAATTGGACTAGGGGGAGGGGCTGCGCCCCCTCCTTCCTTCCCTTCTCCATTCCCCTTCCTTCTCTCCTACTCCTACTAGGAAAGGAGGAGTCTTACTCCTGGTGGGAGTAGGACTCCCCCCTTAGCGCGCCCTACTCCTTGGCCGGCCGCCTCCCCCCTAGCTCCTTTATATACGGGGGCAGGGGGCACCCCATAGACACAACAATTGATCTCTTGATCTCTTAGCCGTGTGCGGTGCCCCCCTCCACCATAATCCACCTCGATAATATTGTAGCGGTGCTTAGGCGAAGCCCTGCGTCGGTAGAACATCAAGATCATCACCATGTCGTCGTGCTGACGGAACTCTCCCTCGACACTCGGCTGGATCGGAGTTCGAGGGACGTCATCGAGCTACACGTGTGCTAGAACTCGGAGGTGTCGTAGTTTCGGTGCTTCATCGGTCGGGCCGTGAAGACGTACGACTACATCAACCACGTTGTTCTAACGCTTCCGCTTTCGGTCTACGAGGGTACGTGGACAACACTCTCCCCTCTCGTTGCTATGCATCACCATGATCTTGCGTGCGCGTAGGAATTTTTTTGAAATTACTACGTTCCCCAACAGTGGCATCCGAGCCTGGTTTTATGCGTAGATGTCATATGCACGAGTAGAACACAAGTGAGTTGTGGGCGATATAAGTCATCTTGCTTACCAACATGTCATACTTTGGTTCAGCGGTATTGTGAGATGAAGCGGCCCGGACCGACATTACGTGTACGCTTACGCGAGACTGGTTTCACCGCCACGAGCACTCGTTGCTTAAAGGTAACTGGAGGGTGTCTTTCTCTCTCACTTTAGTTGAACCGAGTGTGGCTACGCCCGGTCCTTGCGAAGGTTAAAACATCACCAACTTGGCAAACTATCGTTGTGGTTTTGATGCTTAGGTAAGAACGGTTCTTGCTAAGCCCGTAGCAGCCACGTAAAACTTGCAACAACAAAGTAGAGGACGTCTAACTTGTTTTTGCAGGGCATGTTGTGATGTGATATGGTCAAGACGTGATGCTAAATTTTATTGTATGAGATGATCATGTTTTGTAACCGAGTTATCGGCAACTGGCAGGAGCCATATGGTTGTCGCTTTATTGTATGAAATGCAATCACCCTGTAATGCTTTACTTTATTACTAAGCGGTAGCGATAGTCGTAGAAGCATAAGATTGGCGAGACGACAACGATGCTACGATGGAGATCAAGGTGTCGCGCCGGTGACGTTGGTGATCACGACGGTGCTGCAGAGATGGAGATCACAAGCACAAGATGATGATGGCCATATCATATCACTTATATTGATTGCATGTGATGTTTAGCCTTTATGCATCTTATCTTGCTTTGATTGACGGTAGCATTTTAAGATGATCTCTCACTAATTATCAAGAAGTGTTCTCCCTAAGTATGCACCGTTGCGAAAGTTCTTCGTGCTGAGACACCACGTGATGATCGGGTGTGATAGGCTCTACGTTCAAATACAACGGGTGCAAAACAGTTGCACACACGGAATACTCGGGTTAAACTTGACGAGCCTAGCATATACAGATATGGCCTCGGAACACGGAGACCGAAAGGTCAAACGTGAATCATATAGTAGATATGATCAACATAGTGATGTTGTCACGACCGGTTTTCCAATAAAAATATTTATTGAGAAACCGACCTTTTAATTCCAGTGTGAGGAAAATCCTCCTGACTGGTAGACAAAATCTTGATACAATGAGCCAAGAGCATTAGAATACATTACGAGGTCGAGCTGGGTGCTCAACCATTTATTACAAACACGCCAATAATTATACATAATGGCGGATATGACACAATGGAGTGGTGGCATACTATCGACTCGAGGTAAAGTGGTGGTGGAATAACACGTGGAGTGGATAATATGACTCCTACATCGGCGGCTCATCGGCGTCGAGGTGAGGCTCGATGAATTTATTTGGGTAGCGAGCGGATATAACATGATGACTAATCCAGGGTCGCGACGAGACCGACCGATTCCTCTAGGCGTCGGACTCGCTATCGAACTCTTCATCCATGAGATCGCCACGTCGAGATCGGCCAAATCAACAAGCCGGTGAGTACTTTGAAAGTACTCGCAAGACAGTTCGGACAAAAGATATAACAAATGTATGCATGAATGCGTCATGAGTAATTTAAATAATGCACATTCAAATCAGTATAACAAGGTAAGTGAAAAGGGAGTCGGCGGTAGTCCGCTCGAAAACCCAATAGAATAAACTGAAAACCGATCGGGTGTCCGAAGCGACACCTCGAAGGTTGAACAAATAAGTAAAGCATGCATGATCGGCGCGTCTAGCGACACCTCATAAAGGGCTTATATTGAAAGAAAAGACATGCGTGCCACGATCGGACATCGGAGCGACATCACGAAAGGGCTTATATCAAAAGTAAATAAATAACAATGCCACGATCGGACGTCGAGCGACATCGCAGAAAGGGCTTATATCAAAAGTAAATAAACAACAATGCCACGTCGGACGTCGGCGACATCGCAGAAAGGGCTTATATCAAAAGTAAATAAATAACAATGCCACGATCGGACGTCCCGAGCGACATCGCAGAAAGGGCTTATATCAAAAGTAAATAAACAACAATGCCACAGTCGGACGTCTGAGCGACATCGCAGAAAGGGCTTATATCAAAAGTAATTAAACAACAATGCCACAGTCGGACATCTGAGCGACATCGCAGAAAGGGCTTATATCAAAAGTAAATAAACAACAATGCCACAGTCGGACGTCTGAGCGACATCGCAGAAAGGGCTTAAAAATTCACTTTTCATATCGGTTGACTTGCAAGAAAGAGTGCTCATAGGAAAATATTCATCACATGATAATAAACGGGTTAGTCCATCCACAGGAAATAATCATTTAACACTCATGTGGTTCTCAGGAGTTTCTGTCATCGAGACTGACACTTGACAAGATAAGATGAACACTACACTTGGACATGGATAAGATGATTTCAAGGATTATTGACTCTGCAGAGTTTGTACTAAAATTATCCACAGCCAACGGATTTCTGTAGTCACGAAGGACTAGTTCCGTTTATGGTATTTCGGAGGAAACACATCTAACCAGTACACACCCATCCCACCTTTCGTTGCCAGGAATCACCCTGGACAGCGTTCAAGAAAAACTTTGAGACGGGGAGATCACAATCTCGAATAGCATGGGATCAAATTTATATACGCGCGCTCTAAGGGGTGCCCCCCCTCTCGGTCCCAACCGAAAACACCCATGCCCCCTGACCGGATGATAGGCTTTAATCCAGGGCCATGGAACCCTCATCCCGGCCTCTCGATTTGGTGTGTACCAGAAAGCGGTTTGCAACTTACTAAGCCGTACCCCTTGCAGAAAACTTGTGGTAGTACAGAAAGGGAAACGGACGGGAACTGGACTGATTCATGTTGACACTGGGTCAAACAACCTGGCATAAGACTGGCATGCTACAACACTGCCATCTTACCCATTCTCATGCCAACTGATGGCCATGCAAACTCATTTCCATCAACTCATGGATTTCCAAAACTCACTTGCCTCAACTTTTCACGTGATATAACTTTCATCGAGATGATCAAGAACATGCCATGAAACTACTTAATGCAAACATGCCCAAACACTCATCATATCAAAAGTTCAAACATGCTTGCCTGGTTCGGAGTAGTCGGGGCCTAGCTCGGTGAAGTCCGCGGTTCCGTCACCTCCTTCGGTATCTACGGTATACAAAAATACACGCACTAACGTAAATACCATGGGGTGCACAAAATTATTCCAAATATTTTTCAAATAAATCTGATAAAAACTAGACAAAATTTTGAAGAGGACAGAAAAAGAATCACTAAAAAATCCTTTTCTGTTTAAAAGTTATAAGAGTTTTGGTCCAAGGACCTCTCTGTAATGAAACAGAAAACTCTCAGGGGCCTAAGCAGAAAAGTCCAGAAAACGATTCAGATTAGAAAGCGCATTTGCCAGAATACATTTTCAGAAACGGTTCAAAAAAAAAAGAACAGAGAGGCTGACGGGCGGGTCCCACCCGTCAGGTTTGAATATTCAAAAGAGGCGGCAGAGCTCGTCGGCGCCCGAGAGCCGCGGTGGTCGCCGGCGGCGATCCACGGCGAGGCAGGGGGATCGGGTAGTACCTCTGTGCTCAGTGCATCCTTCCGCGTCGGTGGGTGGTGGTGGTGGTCGCCGGCGGCCCTTGCTCCGGCGGACGGTGGTTCGGGAAGTCGTGGGCCTCGTCGGAGAGAGTTGCTGGGGTCAAATTGGAGTGGTGTTTAGTCTCCTAGAGGTGCCATGAGGCTACGGGAAAGTCTAGGGCGGTGGAGGAGCTCTCACCAGAGAGAACGCTGCCGGAGCCCGAAGCGGACAGAGATGGCCGGAGTTGAGGAAGAAGGGCCCCTCGAGGCTCTTCCAGTGGCTGGGCGGGTCGGTGAGGTGGTGGAGATGTGCGGGTCGAGAGCGAGCTCGGAGGCGCTATTTATAGCCGGCCCGAGGCGGTTGCCGTGAACGGGATA
The DNA here is from genome assembly GCA_021605205.1 of Aegilops longissima. Classification (NCBI taxonomy): domain Eukaryota; kingdom Viridiplantae; phylum Streptophyta; class Magnoliopsida; order Poales; family Poaceae; genus Aegilops; species Aegilops longissima. The sequence continues at coordinate 605,794,349 of CM038678.1, forward strand.
AGTCCGGCGAGCGATTACGGCGGTGATGTGGCTGGACGGTTGGTTTAGGGGCTTGAGCATCGTCTAGACGGAGCACTGATCCCATCCTGGTGCCTAACTCGGCAAGGCAGGGGTGGTTACGGCCTGTCCCAACGGAACGGCCGTGCGGCATGTCGGCGGCAGAGGGCGCGCCCTGTGCGTGCCAGGCCACGGCGACGGTGCGGCAGGCGTGCGCTGGCAAGGGAGACAGCCACGCGAAGCTCCCAGGTGGCGTGGGCGGTGCCGAACGGCGTTGTGCCGCAGGTGCCCCTGTCGGCCGCCACGGAGGTCCCGCCCGCAGAAGACGCCGTGCAGACGGGCGAGGTGCCACCGACGCCAGAACCAGCCAAGTCGCGCGTGCGGCGCTCTGGACAGGGAGGAGGGGCCGTGCGCAACGCGCCAGGCGCACAGTTGACAGATGACCAGACTCTGACGAAACTGAATCTCTGAATTTCTGAATTTCTCTGAAAGTGCAAAGTAACAGTGCAAGCCAGGTGTTCGACAGAATGATTTTGGTATGTGGGGATTTTTCCTTGAGCTGATTTTTGGTGGAGTGGCTTCACATTGCAACTGGGGGCTGCCTGAATTTTGGTGGAATTTTTGGAGAAGAGGAGATATGAATTTCACCAAATTTGGCAAATCTGGTCCAAACTTGAAGGAGCTGAAACTTGAAAATTTTGAAAAGAAGAAGAGTGGATCTTGATGGTTCTAGGTTGTGGGTGCTAGGGACTATCCAGAGGAGTTGATTTGAGATCAAAGTTCAAAAGCATTAAGGTACTTGCTTTGCAAATCACCTAGGCTCAAAATAATAGACAGAATTGTTTTGGGGAAAGAAATAAATGAAATAAAATCCAAAAATGAGTTGGACTTGTTGGGACAGAACATTTGGATTGCCCCAAAGTAGAAAGAGGGGTTTTGGGAAGATTTACCACATGAGACATGGTAAAAATTATGGATGGTTTCAATATAAGAGAAGACCCAAAACTCCTAGGGTTTTTCTTTTGAAAGAAAATAAATCCCAAAAATATATTTGAGAAGGGGAGAATCAGAGGAAAGGTTTCTAATAACCAAACACCAGAGTTGAAAATGATACCAAAATAAAATCCTTTGCCAAAGGGAAAAATTTTGAGAGAGATTTTTGGAAAGGTTTAAATGACCTCCTTCACAGATGTTCACCATTGAAAACTACTCCATCTCACGTGATGATCGGACATGGTTTAGTTGATTTGGATCACGTGATCACTTAGATGACTAGAGAGATGTCTGTCTAAGTGGGAGTTCTTAAGTAATATGATTAATTGAACTTTAATTTATCATGAACTTAGTCCTGGTAGTATTTTGCAAATTATGTTGTAGATCAATAGCTCGCGTTGTTGCTTCCCTATGTTTTTATATGTGTTCCTAGAGAAAACTAAGTTGAAAAATGTTAGTAGCAATGATGCGGACTTGGTCCGTGGTCTGAGGTTTTTCCTCATTGCTGCACAGAAGAATTATGTCCTTGATGCACCGCTATGTGACAGACCTATTGCAGGAGCGGTCTGCGGCGTTATGAGCGTTTGGCTAGCTCAATATGATGACTACTTGATAGTTTTGTGCACCATGCTTTATGGCTTAGAACCGGGACTACAAACGTTTTTGAAACGTCACGGAACATATGATATGTTCCATGAGATGAAATTGATATTTCATACTCATGCCTGTGTCAAGAGGTATGAGACCTCTGACAAATACTTCGCCTAAAAGATGGAGGAGAATTGCTCAATTAGTGAGCAAGTGCTTAGATTGTATGAGTACTACAATCGCTTGAATCAAGTAGGGTTAATCTTCAAGATAAGATAGTGATTGACAGAGTTCTCTAGTCACCGTCACCAAGTTAGTAGAACTTCATGATGAACTATAGTATGCGAGGGATGATGAAAACGATTCCCGAGCTCTTCGTGATGCTGAAATCGACGATGGTAGAAATCAATAAAGAACATCAAGTGTTGATGATTGACAAGATCACTAGTTTTCAAGAAAAGGGCAAAGGGAAAGAAAGGGAAACTTCAAGTAGAATGGCAAACAAGTTGTCACTCCCGTGAAGAAGCCCAAAGCTGGACCAAAGCCTGAAACTAAGTGCTTCTACTGCAAAGGAAATGGTCACTGGAAGCGGAGATGCCCTGAATATTTGGTGGATAAGAAGGATGGCAAAGTGAACAAGGGTATATTTGATATACAGGTTATTGATGTGTACCTTACTAGTGTTATAACAGCCCCTGAGTATTTGATACTTGTTCGGTTGCTAAGATTAGTAACTCGAAACAGGAGTTACAGAAAAAACAGAGACTAGTTGAGGGTGAAGTAACGATGTGTGTTGGAAGTGGTTCCAAGATTGATATGATCATCATCGTACACTCCCTATATACTTGAGATTGGTGTTGAACCTAAATAATTGTTATTTGGTGTTTGCGTTGAGCATAAATATGATTAGATCATGTTTATTGCGATACGATTATTCATCTAAGACAGAGAATAAATTGTTATTCTGTTTACATGAAAAACCTTCTATGGTCATACACCCAACGTTGATGGTTTATTAAATCTTGATCATGGTGATACACATATTCATAATATTGATGCCAAAAGATGCAAAGTTGATAATGATAGTGTAACTTATTTGTGGCACTGCCGTTTGGGTCATATCGGTGTAAAGCGCATGAAGAAACTCCATAAAGATGGACTTTTAGAATCACTTGATTATGAATCATTTGATGCTTGCGAACCGTGCCTTTTGAGCAAGATGACTAAAACTCCGTTCTTCGGAACAATGGAACGAGCTACTGACTTGTTGGAAATAATACATACTGATGTATGCAGACCAATGAGTATTAAGGCTCGTGGCGGGTATCGTTATTTTCCGACCTTCACAAATGATTTGAGAAGATATGGGTATATCTGCTTAATGAAACACAAGTCTGAAACATTTGAAAAGTTCAAAGAAATTCAGAGTGAAGTGGAGAATCATCGTAACAAGAAAATAAAGTTTCTACAATCTGATCGTGGAGGAGAACATTTGAGTTATGAGTTTGGCCTTCATATAAAACAATATGGAATAGTTTCACAGCTCACGCCACCTGGAACACCACAACATTATGGTGTGTCCGAACGTCGTAACCGCACTTTATTGGATATGGTGCGATCTATGATGTCTCTTATCGGTTTACCACTATCGTTTTGGGGTTATGCATTAGAGACAGCTGCATTCACGTTAAATAGGGCACCATCTAATTCCGTTGAGACAACAGCGTATGAACTATGGTTTAGCAATAAACCTATGCTGTCGTTTCTTAAAGTTTGAGGTTGCGATGCTTATGTGAAAAAGTTTCAGCATGATGAGCTCAAACCCAAATCGGAGAAGTGTGTCTTCATAGAATACCCAAAAGAGACTATTGGGTACACCTTCTATCATAGATCCGAAGGCAAGATCTTTGTTGCTTAATATGGATCCTTTCTAGAGAAGGAGTTTCTCTCGAGAGAAGTGAGTGGGAGGAAAGTAGAACTTGATGAGGTAACTGTACCTACTCCCTTATTGGAAAGTAGTTCATCACAGAAATTTGTTCATGTGATTCCTACACCAATTAGTGAGGAAGCTAATGATGATGATCATGTAACTTCAAATCAAGTTACTACCGAACCTCGTAGGTCAACCAGAGTAAGATCCGCACCAGAGTGGTACGATAATCCTATTCTGGAGGTCATGTTACTTGACCATGGCAAACCTACGAACTATGAGGAAGCGATGATGAGCCCAGATTCTGCGAAATGGCTTAAGGCCATGAAATCTGAGATGGGATCCATGTATGAGAACAAAGTGTGGACTTTGATTGACTTGCCCAATGATCGGCAAGCCATAGAAAACAAATGGATCTTCAAGAGGAAGACGGACGCTGATAGTAGTGTTACTATCTACAAAGCTAGACTTGTCGAAAAAGGTTTTTGACAAAGTTCAAAGTGTTGAATACAATGAGATTTTCTCACTCGTATCGATGCTTAAAAGTCTGTCTGAATCATGTTAGCAATTGCCACATTTATGAAATTTGGCAAATGGATGCCAAAACTGCATTCCTTAATGGATTTATTAAAGAAGAGTTGTATATGATGCAACCAGAAGGTTTTGTCAATCCTAAAGGTGCTAACAAAATGTGCAAGCTCCAGCTATCCATCTATGGACTGGTGCAAGCATCTCGGAATTGGAATATATGCTTGATGAGTTGATCAAAGCATGTGGTTTTATACAGACTTTTGGAGAAGCCTGTATTTACAAGAAAGGGAGTGGGAGCTCTGTAGCATTTCTAATATTATATGTGGATGACATATTGTTGATTGGAAATGATATAGAAATTCTGGATAGCATGAAAGGATACTTGAATAAGAGTTTTTCAAAGCAAGACCTCGGTGAAGCTGCTTACACATTGAGCCTCAAGATCTATATAGATAGATCAAGACGCTTGATAAGATTTTTCAATGAGTACATACCTTGATAATTTTTTTGAAATAGTTCAAAATGGAACAGTCAAAGAAGGAGTTCTTGCATGTGTTGCAAGGTGTGAAGTTGAGTAAGACTCAAGACCCGACCATGGCAGAAAATAGAAAGAGAATGAAAAGTCATTCCCTATGCCTCACCATAGGTTCTATAAAGTATGCTATCTTGTGAACTGACCTATTGTATACCTTGCTCTGAGTTTGGCAAAGGAATACAATTTTGATCTAATAGTAGATCACTGGACAGCTGTCAAGAATATCCTTAGTGAGGACTAAGGAGATGTTTCTCGATTATGGAGGTGATAAAAGAGTTCGTTGTAAAAGTTACATCGGTACAAACTTTTACATTGATCCAGATTACTCTAAGTCTCAATCTGGATATATATTGAAAGTGGGAGCAATTAGCTAGAGTAGCTCCATGCAGAGCATTGAAGACATAGAATATTTTCAAAATACATACGGCTCTGTATGTGACAGACCCGTTGACTGAATTGCTCTCACGATTGTCGGAGAGGTATCTCTGGGCCCTCTCGGTAATGCACATCACTATAAGCCTTGCAAGCAATGTGACTAATGAGTTAGTTGCGGGATGATGCATTACATAACGAGTAAAGAGAATTGCCGGTAACAAGATTGAACTAGGTATTGAGATACCGACGATCGAATCTCGGGCAAGTAACATACCGATGACAAAGGGAACAACGTATGTTGTTATGCGGTTTGACCGATAAAGATCTTCGTAGAATATGTGGGAGCCAATATGAGCATCCAGGTTCCGCTATTGGTTACTGACCGGAGACGTGTCTCGGTCATGTCTACATTGTTCTCGAACCCGTAGAGTCCGCATGCTTAAGGTTTTGATGACAGCTATATTATGAGTTTATGAGTTTTGATGTATCGAAGGAGTTCAGAGTTCCGGATGAGATCGGGGACATGACGAGGAGTTTCAAAATGGTCGATATGTAAAGATCGATATATTGGATGACTATATTCGGATATCGGAAAGGTTCCGAGTGATTCGGGTATTTATCGGAGTACCGGAGAGTTACGGGAATTCGTCGGGGAGAAGTATTGGGCCTTATTGGGCCATACGGGAAAGAGAGAGGGGATGCCTAGGGCAGGCCGCGCGCCCCCCAAGGCCTAGTCAGAATTGGACTAGGGGGAGGGGCTGCGCCCCCTCCTTTCTTCCCTTCTCCCTTCCCCTTCCTTCTCTCCTACTCCTACTAGGAAAGGAGGAGTCCTACTCCCGGTGGGAGTAGGACTCCCCCCTTGGCGCGCCCTACTCCTTGGCCGGCCGCCTCCCCCCTAGCTCCTTTATATACGGGGGCAGGGGGCACCCCATAGACACAACAATTGATCTCTTGATCTCTTAGCCGTGTGCGGTGCCCCCCTCCACCATAATCCACCTTGACAATATCGTGGCGGTGCTTAGGCGAAGCCTGCGTCGATAGAACATCAAGATCGTCCTGCGCCGTCGTCTTGTGGAACTCTCCTCGACACTTGGCTGGATCGGAGTTCGAGGGACGTCATCAAGCTGAGCGTGTGCTAGAACTCGGAGGTGCCGTGGTTTGATGCTTGATCGGTCGAGCCGTGAAGGCGTCGACTACATCAACAGCGTTGTTCTAACGCTTCGCTTTCGGTCTCACGAGTGCGTGGACAACACTCTCCCCTCTCGTTGCTATGCATCACCATGATCTTGCGTGTGCGTAGGAATTTTTTTTGAAATTAGTACGTTCCCCAACACCTACAAAATTTATCATAAGAAAATAAATTGATTTAGTACTTCTACTAAATCAGAAACAAATTACAGAAATAGAAAACAAAACAAAATGGAGAAAGAGAGCTCACCTGGCAGCCCAACCTACCTGGGCCAACTAACCTAGCGGCCTAGCAATACGCAGCCCATCTGGTCCAACTGCAAGTCATCCCTCACCTTGAGCCAGTCGGATGAGAGGCCCGTGCTCGACGCACGCGACCACTCGCTGTGCCACCTCTTGCTTTCGGCCGCTGCCCCGACGCGTCTAGACGACGCCACGTACCACCGACACCGTTCGCCGCGGCCACAGCCACCGCCTAGCCTCCCCAACATGCCCAAGAGCTCCGCCTCTGTCGTCTACGCCTCCTCAAGGACACACTCGCCGCCGGACGCCCCCGAACACCCACACCGCCGTCTTCTTCAACCTCGGGCCGCTGAGATCGCCGGTGACCTCCCATCGTCATCAGCCTATCCCCGAGCTCGCTGAGGCCTCCGTCGCAATCACAGTGAGCCTCTACACCGAACCCCTCTCTCCCCGCGCTCTTTTGCTCTCTCTAGACCGTGGTTCCACCGGAGCCGAGAGCCAGTCGCCGCAGTTCTTGTCGCCACCGTAACTAGAGCTAGCAAAGCTCACGCCCGAGCACAACCACGTGCTCAGCAGCCCCGCAGCAAGCCAACGCCGCCACCAGCTCGTCTTCCAGTGCACGCTGCCCCGCTCGAACCCAAGCTCCGACAGCCGCCGTGGGCTTCACTCCGGCGAGCTCCGACCTCCCCGCGACCCAGCACCTGCACCGTTCGACGCGCGGGAGCAAGGGCTTTCCAACGCACCCAGGCACGCTTCGAACGAGGCCCTATAGCGCATTTCCGAGCCGCGCCGCCGTCTCGGCCCTCGCCGGTGGTTAAACGCTGGTGGGTTTGACCTTTTTGACCGAGGGTTTGACCACCTCGGGTCATCGACATGTGGACCCAAGGCTCTAACTAAATTAGGTTTAGTGTTAACCCAGTGCTAATTAATTCTGTTAGAAAGATTAGACACTGACACACGGGCCCCACGGATTAGGTTTGACCTGGACGGGCCCTGTTGACTCGCTGACATCACAGCGACGTAGTGCCGATGCAATAAAGCATTTTCTGGATTTAGCTTATTTTAAATAACCAGGAAATTCCAGAAAATGTTATAAACATCAAAAAATCATAGAAAATAATCTATAACTCAGAATGAAATAAATTATATATGAAAAATGATCAGAAAAATCCAATCTATCCATTAGTACTGGTTTCATGCATGATAAAGCAACTTAAACTTGCTATTTAAATCAAAACATGACAATGGCATTTTAAATGCTTGATGTGGAGTTTGCATATGAACCCTTGGTTCATATGGACTTCATTTAAATTGTTGCTAGCTGCATTAGCTCAAATCACAACATATTGCCATGTCACATTCATGCATCATATTGTTGCATTGCATTGATTGTGTTCTCTCTTGTTTTGCCGGTGTTTGACCCCTCTCAGTAGATGTGGTTCCAACGACGAGATCGATGACACCGATGAAGAACTATACTATCTTCAGAAGTGCCAGGCAAGCAGAACCCCCTTGTTCATTCCGATACAATCCTACTCTCTCGCTCCTGCTCTCTTTTACTGCATTAGGACAATAGCGATTCAACTGTTACATGCTGCGGTAGTTGAACCCCTTTCCTCTGCATGACCTATCTTTGCCACAGTAAATAGTTGAAACCCACTAGCATGAGTAGGAGTTGTTTGAGCCATGATGTGCAAACTCATTCATGCTTGTTGTCATGCCTGATACTGCTTACAGCTGAGTCAGGTGTGATTCATAGGGGATGAATTGGAATGTGGTGAATATGTCCTACTGTTGAGAACTAAGTGTGTGAACACGATTTGGTAAAGGTAGCGGTGAGAGGCCATATAGGAGTACATGGTGGGTTGTCTCATTGAAACCGTCCTCAGGAACTGAGTTCTGTGTTTGTGATCCCTGAATAGCTACTACCACACATTGGGTTCCGGTAACTCGGCCCCTCTCGGCTTATTAATAGACCCGATCTCTATCCAGGAGTTGCAACTACTTTCTGGTGTTTGTAGGTAGTGCTAGTAGTATACCAAGTGGCACCCGGTACAGGTGGGCTTGGGACAGACTAGGTGCAGTGGCACGGTGTACCAAGCGTCGCTCGTTTGGTGGGATTGGGAACCCTGCTCACATCGTTTGGGGCCGTGAGCGACACCCCGGACGGATCTCCTTGCGGATGGAACCCGAATAGGCGATAAACCTGGACTAGAGACTTGCATGGTTATCCAGGTCGTGGCCGACACCCTCGCCAGGCTTCCGCTTGAAGTTTGCCGAGATACATGATGTGTACATGGCGGTAAGTGGTGAGAGCATGTGTGAAGAAGTACACCGCTGCAGGGTTATAAATGATCTATTCGAATAGCCGCGTCCACGGTAAAGGACTTCTGGGTTGTCTATACAGTTCAAAGACAAGTGAAAGTGGATACTCTAAAACGCGCAAGATAAGCGTGAGTGCTATGGAGAGCCTTCTCGTAGGGAGACGGGAGCGGATCCATAGTGGTGTATGTTGGGGAACGTAGTAATTTCAAAATTTTCCTACGCACACGCAAGATCATGGTGATGCATAGCAACGAGAGGGGAGAGTGTCGTCCCACGCCCTCGTGAACCGTGGCGAAGCGTTATGACAACACGGTTGATGTAGTCGTACGACTTCACGATCGACTGATCCTAGTACCAAACGTACGACACCTCCGCGATCAGCACACGTTCAGCTCGTTGACGTCCCACGAACTCACGATCCAGTAGAGCTTCGAGGGAGAGTTCCATCAGCACGACGGCGTGATGACGGTGATGATGAAGTTACCGACGCAGGGCTTCGACTAAGCACCGCTACGATATGACCGAGGTGGATTATGGTGGAGGGGGGCACCACACACGGCTAAGAGATCAATGATCAACTTGTGTGTCTATGGGGTGCCACCTCCCCACGTATATAAAGGAGAGAGGGAGGAGGAGGCCGGCCCTAGGAGGGGCGCGCCAAGGGAGTAGGATTCCCACTCCTAGTAGGAGTAGGTTTCCTCCTTTCCTAGTCCAACTAGGAGAAGGGGAAAGGAGGGGGAGGGGAGAAGGAAGGGAGAGGGGGGGCACGCCCCAAACCCCTTGTCCAATTCGGACTGGGCTTGGGAGGGGCGCGCGCCACGTCCTGGTTGCTGCCTCTCCTTCCCACTAAGGCCCATTGACTCCCCGGACGAATTTCCGTAACTCCCCGGTACTCCGAATAATACCCGAACCACTCAGAACCTTTCCGATGTCCGAATATAGCCTTCCAATATATCGATCTTTACGTTCGAACATTTTGAGACTCCTCGTCATGTCCATGATCACATCCGAGACTCCGAACTACCTTCGTTACATCAAAACACATAAACTCATAATACCGATCGTCACCGAACGTTAAGCGTGCGGACCCTACGGGTTCGAGAACTATGTAGACATGACCGAGACACGTCTCCTGTCAATAACCAATAACGGAACCTGGATGCTCATATTGGCTCCTACATATTCCACGAAGATCTTTATTGGTCAAACCGCACAACAACATACGTTGTTCCCTTTGTCATCGGTATGTTACTTGCCCGAGATTCGATCGCCGGTATCTCAATACCTAGTTCAATCTCGTTACCGGCAAGTCTCTTTACTCATTCCGTAGTGCATCATCCCGTGACTAACCCATTAGTCACATTGCTTGCAAGGCTTGTAGTGATGTGCATTACCGAGAGGGCCCAGAGATACCTCTCCGACAATCGGAGTGACAAATCCTAATCTCGATCTATGACAACTCAACAAGTACCATCGGAGACACCTGTAGAGCACCTTTATAATCACCCAGTTACTTGTGACGTTTGGTAGCACACAAAGTGTTCCTCCGGTATTCGGGAGTTGCATAATCTCATAGTCATAGGAACATGTATAAGTCATGAAGAAAGCAATAGCAATATACTAGAAGATCAAGTGCTAAGCTAACGGAATGGGTCAAGTCAATCACATCATTCTCTAATGATGTGATCCCGTTCATCAAATGACAACTCATGTCTATGGCTAGGAAACTTAACCATCTTTGATTAACGAGCTAGTCAAGTAGAGGCATACTAGTGACACTCTATTTGTCTATGTATTCACACATGTACTAAGTTTCCGGTTAATACAATTCTAGCATGAATAATAAACATTTATCATGAAATAAGGAAATAAATAATAACTTTATTATTGCCTCTAGGGCATATTTCCTTCAGTGTATTGATATGGTGAATATGTGGACTCATGTGCGCCACCTCAAAAGAGTTACTTGCAGTCATAGTACAGGATAGCCACCGAGTCAAAGCTGGCTTGCTGCAGTCAAACTCCACCACCCCCTTTGTTGATACTGATGCATATGTAGCTAGTTCTGATGTAAGTCTTGCTGGGTACATTTGTACTCACGTTTGCCTAATTTATGTTTTTGCAGAGAGACTTCAGTCTCACTAGTAGTTCCGCGTGGACTTCAACGTTTAGCTTGTTACCTCAGCTACGATCTTGTGCCCTCGGCAGGGTCTTGTAGATAGTCAGGCTTCTCAGTCTTTTTCATTTGTAGTTGTATGTACTCAGACATGTTTATGCTTCCTCTTGTTGCTTGTATGCTCTGTATGTTGGGTCATGAGACCCATGTTTGTAATACTTGGCTCCTCGGAGCCTAATGAATAAATACTTTGAGTTGTAGAGTTTTGTTATGATGCCATGTTGTATTTGCACATATCGAGCATATTGTGTGTATGATTTGAAATGCTTGGTATGTGTGGTCCGACAACCAAGTTGTTTATCCTTGGTAGCCTCTCTTACTGGGAAATGTCTCCTAGTGCTTCCACTGAGCCCTGGTAGCTTGCTACTGCTCCGGAACACTTAGGCTAACTGATGTCTACTACACAACCTTCTTCTTGTAGACGTTGTTGGGCCTCCAAGTGCAGAGGTTTGTAGGACAGTAGCAAATTTCCCTCAAGTGGATGACCTAAGGTTTATCAATCCGTGGGAGGCGTAGGATGAAGATGGTCTCTCTCAAGCAACCCTCCAACCAAATAACAAAGAGTCTCTTGTGTCCCCAACACACTCAATACAATGGTAAATTGTATAGGTGCACTAGTTCGGCGAAGAGATGGTGATACAAGTGCAATATGGATGGTAGATGCAGGTTTTTGTAATCTGAAAATATAAAAACAGCAAGGTAGGAAGTGATAAAAGTGAGCGTAAACGGTATTGCAATGCTAGGAAACAAGGCCTAGGGTTCATACTTTCACTAGTGCAAGTCCTCTCAACAATAATAACATAATTGGATCACATAACTATCCCTCAACATGCAACAAAGAGTCACTCCAAAGACACTAATAGCGGAGAACAAACGTAGAGATTATGGTAGGGTACGAAACCACCTCAAAGTTATTCTTTCGGATCAATCTATTCAAGAGTTCGTACTAGAATAACACCTTAAGACACAAATCAACCAAAACCCTAATGTCACCTAGATACTCCATTGTCACCTCAAGTATCCGTGGGCATGATTATACGATATGCATCACACAATCTCAGATTCATCCAACCAACACAAAGTACTTCAAAGAGTGCCCCAAAGTTTCTACCGGAGAATCAAGAAAACGTGTGCCAACCCCTATGCATAGGTTCATGGGCGGAACCCGCAAGTTGGTCACCAAAACATACATCAAGTGGCACGTGATATCCCATTGTCACCACAAATAAACACGGCAAGACATACATCAAGTGTTCTCATCATAAAGACTCAATCCGATAAGATTACTTCAAAGGGAAAACTCAATTCATTACAAGAGAGTAGAGGGGGAGAAGAAACATAAGATCCAACTATAATAGCAAAGCTCGCGATACATCAAGATCGTGCCAAATCAAGAACACGAGAGAGAGAGATCAAACACATAGCTACTGGTACATACCCTCAGCCCCGAGGGTGAACTACTCCCTCCTCGTCATGGAGAGCGCCGGGATGATGAAGATGGCCACAGGTGAGGGATCCCCCCTCCGGCAAGGTGCCGGAACAGGGTCCCGATTGGTTTTTGGTGGCTCTGGAGGTTTTGCGGCGGCGGAACTCCCGAACTATTCTCTGTTCTGGAAGTTTTACGATACGTAGGTATATATGGGTGCAAGGGATACGTCGGTGGAGCTTTGGGGGCCCCACGAGGCAGGGGGCGCGCCCTAGGGGGGTGGCCGCGCCCCCCTCCCTCGTGGCCAGCTCCCGTATCTTCTGACGTAGAGTCCAAGTCTATCCGGTGGCCTTCCTTCCAAAAATAACTTCTCCGGTTGGTTTCGTTCCTTTTCGACTCCGTCTAATATTCCTTTTCTTCGAAATACTGAAATAGGCAAAAAACAGCAAATCTGGGCTGGGCCTCCGGTTAATAGGTTAGTCCCAAAAGTAATATAAAAGTGGATAATAGATCCCAATATTGCCCAAAATAGTATATAATATAGCATGGAGCAATCAAAAATTATAGATACGTTGGATATGTATCAAGCATCCCCAAGCTTAATTCCTACTTGTCCTCGAGTAGGTAAATGATAAAAAGATAATTTTTGATGTCGAATGCTAGTTGGCATAATTTCAATGTAATTCTTCTTAATTGTGATATGAATATTCAGATCTGAAAGATTCAAGACAAAAGTTCATATTGACATAAAAATAATAATACTTCAAGCATACTAATAGAGCAATCATGTCTTCTCAAAATAACATGGCCAAAGAAAGTTATCCCTACAAAATCATATAGTCTGGCTATGCTCTATCTTCACCACACAAAGTATTTAAATCATGCACAACCCCGATGACAAGCCAAGCAATTGTTTCATACTTTTGACATTCTCAAAACTTTTTCAATCTTCACGCAATACATGAGCGTGAGCCATGGACATAGCACTATAGACGGAATAGAATGGTGGTTGTGGAGAAGACAAAAAGGAGAAGATAGTCTCACATCAACTAGGCATATCAATGGGCTATGGAGATGCCCATCAATAGATATCAATGTGAGTGAGTAGGGATTTCCATGCAACGGATGCACTAGAGCTATAAGTATATGAAAGCTCAACAAAAGAAACTAAGTGGGTGTGCATCCAACTCGCTTGCTCATGAAGACCTAGGGCATTTTGAGGAAGCCCATCATTGGAATATACAAGCCAAGTTCTATAATGAAAAATTCCCACTAGTATATGAAAGTGATATCATAGGATACTCTCTATCATGAAGATCATGGTGCTACTTTGAAGCACAAGTGTGGTAAAAGGATAGTAGCATTGCCCCTTCTCTCTTTTTCTCTCATTTTTTTTATTTGGGCCTTTTCTCTTTTTTATGGCCTCTTTTTTCTTCCTTTTTTATTTTTCGTCCGGAGTCTCATCCCGACTTGTGGGGGAATCATGGTCTCCATCATCCTTTCCTCACTGGGACAATGCTCTAAAAAATGATGATCATCACACTTTTATTTTCTTACAACTCAAAATTTACAACTCGATACTTAGAACAAAATATGACTCTATATGAATGCCTCCGGCGGTGTACCGGGATGTGCAATGACTCATGAGTGACATGTATGAAAGAATTATGAACGGTGGATTTGCCACAAATACGATGCCAACTGCATGATCATGCAAAGCAATATGACAATGATGGAGCGTGTCATAATAAACGGAACGGTGGAAAGTTGCATGGCAATATATCTCGGAATGGCTATGGAAATGCCATGATAGGTGGTATGGTGGCTGTTTTGAGGAAGGTATATGGTGGGTGTATGATACCGACGAAAGGTGCACGTTATTAGAGAGGCTAGCAATGGTGGAAGGGTGAGAGTGCTGAGGGAGTCCTGGATTAGGGGGTATCCGGACAGCCGGACTGTGTATAACGTCCGCACTATTGAAGCGTGAAGATACAAGACTCGAGACTTCGGCCCGTGTCCGGATGGGACTTTCCTTGGCGTGGAAGGCAAGCTTGGCGATCCGGATATTATGTTTCCTTCCTTGTAACTGACTCCATGTAAACCCTACCCTCTCTGGTGTCTATATAAACCGGAGAGGTTGGTCCTTAGAAGGCCAATCACAATTACAATCATGCCATCATAGGCTAGCTCTTAGGGTATAGCCTCTTCGATCTCGTGGTAGATCTACTCTTGTATTACCCATATCATCAATATTAATCAAGCAGGAAGTAGGGTTTTACCTCCATCGAAGGGCCCGGACCTGGGTAAACATCTGTGTCCCTTACTTCTTGTTACCATCAGCCTTGGCGCACGATCGGGACCCCTACCGAGATCCGCGGTTTTGACACCGACATTGGTGCTTTCATTGAGAGTTCCTCTGTGGCGTCGCCGTCGGGCTCGATGGCTCCTTCAATCGTCGTGCGATGCTGTCGGTGAGACTTTCCTCCCCGGACAGATCTTCGTGTTCGGCGGCTTCGTGTTGCGGGCCAATTCGCTTGGCCACTTGGAGCAGATCGATAGCTATGCCCCCGGCCATCAAATAAGGTTCGGAAACCTGAACTACACGGCGGATATCCGCGGAGACTTGATCTTCGACGGATTCGGGCCAGCGCCGAACAGTCGCGATGAGCACGGCTTAGACCTTCTGTCAGACGTCGCTCGGGATATCGTCCCGGCAGAAGCCTCAGATATAAATCCGGGACAGGTTGCTTCGCCTAAAGACGGAGGGCTGGACCCCGCCCCGCAGGCCGTACCTTCATCGGCGATGGAGCCGAACATAGATTTCACTTCTGAGGGAACCGGTGACTCCGTACCCCCGGATTCATATCCGGACGCAGGTTCCAGTCCGCGCGCCCCCGAGCCCGCCAATCCTGGTTGGGCTCTGGTGATGGAGTTCACCGCGGCGGACGTTTTTCAGCACTCACCCTTTGGCGACATGCTGGACTTATTGAAGTCTCTCTCCTTGTCAGGAGACTCCGGGCCGAACTATGTCCGGCTCGAGTGGGAAGCAGACAACGACGGAATTCGTTGCCCACCCACCACCCACTTCATTGCCACGATCGATGATCTAACCGACGTGCTTGACTTCGACTCCGAAGACATCGACGGTATGGACGACGATGTAGGAGAATTACAGGAGCCACCGCTCACCGGGCGGTGGACGGCCACCTCCTCATATGATATATATATGGTGGACACTCCGAAGGAAACTAATGGCAACGAGGCAACTGAGGACAACCTCTCGGGAAGAAAATAAATGAATGGGCGTCGTCGGCGCCGCCCCAAGCCCCGCCATAGCAACACCGGCCCCGGAGGCAGAAATAATCCGGATGGCGCCAAAGAAGAATATGACCCTGATCAGCCCGCCTTTGAGCAGGCCGAATAGGAAGACGAGCAGGTCATCCCAGAAGAACAGGCGACAGACGCATACCCGGAGGAGGACAACTACATGCCCCCCTCCGAAGACGAGATTAGCCTCGGCGACGACGAGTTCGGCGTGCCTGAGGATCCCGTAGAGCAGGAGCGCTTCAAGCGTCGGCTTATAGCCACTGCGAGGAGCCTGAAAAAGAAGCAGCAGCAACTCCAAGATGATCAAGACCTGCTCACAGACAGATGGATTGAAGTCCTGGCAGCCAAGGAATACAGACTCGAGCACCACACGGCTGACCGGCCACCTTGTGGCCGGGATAAAGTGGCATACCAGTCCGCATACCAGCCAACACCACCACGCCAACATACTACGGCCCGGGGCAACAAATCAGGACAGCCAAGATGGATCTACGTATCGCGGGGGCGCGCCTCGATACACGATGAGGACCGTCGCGCCGGACACGCCTTCAACAAGTCCGGCCGGGCCGAATATAGCCATCCAGAGCAATTCGACCTGCGTAGCCACATAGCCCGGCACAGAGGCGCCGCGCACCCCCTCTGCTTCACTGACAAAGTAATGGATCATGAATTCCCAGAAGGGTTCAAACCCGTAAACATCGAATCATACGATGGCACAACAGACCCCGCAGTATGGATTGAAGATTTTCTTCTCCACATTCACATGGCCTACGGGGACGATCTGCATGCCATCAAGTATCTTCCCCTTAATCTCAAAGGACCAGCCCGGCACTGGCTAAACAGCCTGCCAGCAAACTCCATCGGCAGCTGGGAAAACCTGGAAGACGCGTTCCTCGACAACTTCCAGGGCACATATGTGCGACCACCTGACGCCGACGACTTGAGCCACATTACTCAACAGCCCGGAGAGTCAGCCAGGAAATTCTAGACTTGGTTCCTAACTAAGAAGAACCAAATAGTTGACTGTCCGGACGCCGAAGCCCTGGCGGCTTTCAAGCATAATATCCGTGACGAGTGGCTCGCTAGACACCTCGGCCAGGAAAAGCCCAAGTCCATGGCAGCTCTCACAACACTAATGACCCGCTTTTGTGCGGGCGAGGACAGTTGGTTGGCCCGCAGCAGCACTACGCCACAGTCTGGCAATTCGGATGGCCGCGACAATAACGGCAAGCCACGGCGTAACAGGGAACAACGGCGACAAAGATCAAGACACGACGGTCAATGCGGATTCAGTGGATCCAAGCCGGTCACCAAGAAGCCGTTCAAAAGAAATAATCGAGGACCGTCTAGTGCGGACCGCATCTTTGGGCGCTTCGTGCCAAATTCATGGCACCCCGGACAAGCCAGCCAACCACACCAATAGAGATTGCTGGGTATTTAAACAGGCCGGCAAGATAAACACCGAAGACAAGGACAAGGGGCTGCACAACAATGATGACGAGGAGCCCTGATGTCCGAACACGGGGGGACAGAACAAATTTCCCCCCCAGGTGAAAACAGTCAACATGATCTACGCCACGCACATCCCCAAGTGGGAACGGAAGCGGGCACTAAGGGACGTCTATGCGATGGAGCCAGTCGCCCCCAAAATCAACCCTTGGTCAGCTTGCCCGATAACCTTTGATTGTAGGGATCACCCTACTAGCATCCGTCACGGCGGCTCGGCCGCATTGGTCCTAGACCCAATCATTGACGGATTCCACTTCACGCGTGTCCTTATGGACGGTGGCAGCATCCTGAACCTGCTTTACCAGGACACAGTGCGCAAAATGGCCATTGACCCTTCAAGGATCAAGCCCACTAAAACCACCTTTAAAGGTGTAATTCCTGGAGTAGAGGCCCGTTGTACGGGCTCTATAACATTGGAAGTGGTCTTCGGATCTCCGGATAACTTCCGAAGCGAAGAGTTAATCTTCGATATCGTCCCTTTTCGCAGTGGTTATCATGCACTGCTCGGGCAAACCGCATTTGCTAGATTCAATGCGGTACCACACTACGCATACCTCAAGCTCAAGATGCCAGGACCACGCGGGGTCATAACGGTGAACGGAAACATGGACCGCTCTCTATGAACAGAAGAACATACCGTAGCCCTTGCGGCGGAAGTACAATGCAGCCTTCTCCAAAAAACCAATCCGGCGACAGCAACTTCAAACACAGTCAAGCGATTCCAGAGCACCCTGCAACAAGAGCATCAGGCATGCCAAGAGCGCGACTAGCAGTCCGGCCTCTGCTCAAGCCCTACCAAAGCAGCTTTCGTTCCATGTGCACATAATTACGCACTCAAAATACCATGGGCATAGGCGGAGGCGCATCAACGACTCAGTCAACAGTGCGGGTAACCGCCAAATACTTTGATACTCTTTCCCTCTTACCTTTCAGGACACCGCGTTGGCGCAGCATCCTCAAAAAGCCGAATTGCCGGACTTATAGGGAAAAGACATCCACGGAGGCAACACACGTTGTGCACAGAAGGAAATACACAGGTGGAATCTATTTACGATCCTTATACCTGCTTTATCTATCTGAACACAGCCTGCCCCTGGATAGGACATGTCAAATAGTCCTATTTTATCCCTGCTTAACGCATCCATTGTAAATGTACGCTTAAACGTATTTTTCATCAATGTGAGATTATACATAGCGTCATCTTATTATTCTTATTTGAGCATTTTTCTCTTATAAATGTTTATTTGATATTGCATCCGTACACCTTGGTGCGGCCGGTTTGCCAGGGGCTTCTTATGGTGCCCCGCTATATGGCAACTAAAGTCCGAACACTTTCAACAGTGCGGCACCCCGAACTTATAGCACTATATGCATCAGCTCCGAATCGTGTCTTGGGTCTACAGTTGGGATAGCCCGGCTCCCTTATTTTGGTACCTTACGTTCCGTTATATCGGCTAAGGTAGCGCAGGGAGAATTACTGCGATTGTGTCCCGGTACTCCCGGACGAGCACCTCAGTAGAGAAAGCCGAAAACTGACCGGTATGATGTGGCGAGAGCTGGTCGCTATTCGAGAGGTTCTAAAATCCTTAAAGATTTTCCGCTTTAGGCGATAAATCGGCTTCGTCCAATCTAGGCGTGTATAGCGCTCCAATTCGGCCTTCCGGATTCTAGGGGCTTCGCTGAAATTTAAAATTGTAGACTTCTATGGCTAAGTGAAAGTTAACAAGTCGAATAGTCCGATTGCCTTGTTCGCTATGCCGGACACCTCCTTGAGGGACCAAACATTTGGATAAAGAGTGTCCGGGTTTTCCACGAACACCCCAGTACTAGCTACGTGGGGGCGGAAGCCGATGACTGGCCTACTTTCAGAATTTTATAAACAGCCGCACAGAAGGTAATATTTTAAATCTAAAAAGTGCTACATAGCGCAAGTAACTTTGTCTTTAAATTACAAACATGACAGGAGTGAATTCATTTGAAAATGGTGTCCTTGGTACATTCATCGGCCACGAGACGAGCACCCTTCATAACGCCATCATAGTACATTTCGGGACGGCGATGCGCCTTGCCCTCCGGCGGCCCGTCCTTAACCAACTTCTCCGCATCCAGCTTGCCCCAATGCACCTTGACACGGGCAAGGGCCCGGCGGGCATCCTCAATGCAAACGGATCGCTTGATCACCTCAAGCCGCGGACAGGCATCCACCATCCGCTTGATCAGGCCGAAGTAGCTTGTGGGCAGGGGCTCACTAGGCCACATCCGGACTATGAAATCTTTCATAGCCACTTCGGCCGCCCTATGGAGTTCGACCAACTGCTTCAGTTGGTCGCTCAGAGGCGTTGGGTGTTCGGCCCCAGCATACTAGGACCAGAACAGCTTCTCCTTAGCTCCCCTCCTGGGCACGGTAGAACTCCGCGGCGTCAGATATGCTGCGTGGCAGATCTGCGAGTGCCCCTGGAGAGCTCCGAATCCGAGTAAGTAAAAGAAATGCCTCCTCCACATGTTTGATTTGCATAAAGAACTTCTTACCCGCTGCTATCTTTTTGGCCTCCTGGATTTCCCGCTCTACCTTCTCGGCCTCGGCCTTGGCGTCTCTTACACTCTCAAGGGCCTTCGCAAGCTCGGCCTCTTTCGCCTTCAGATCATGCTCCATGGACTCAAACTTCTTGCCGAGGTCCTGGAGCTCCCGCTGTACCTCACCCACTCTAGCACTTTGCTTCTCGCGCTCCTTGCATTCCGAGGCCGCTTTGTCTTCGGCCTCGGACAACGCTTTCTTCAGGGACGCCACTTCGGCGGCGTTCTCTGTTACACAGTCACAACGCTTTGGCGTTAGATTGACCAATTTTGCTTATCTTTAAATACACATACAAACGGGGAATTACTCACCTTTATTCTCCTCGAGCTGCCTCTTCGTGAGGCTGAGCTCTCCTTGCGCCTGCTCCAGGTCCTGCTTTAGTTCGGCAACCTCGGCAGTACGGGCAGCAGCAGCAAGCAGCACAACCTGCTTATTCACAACAATGCTTATTATTAGACTCCTGCGGATTATAATTGACCCTCCGTTTGGCTTTTCCTTCCGAACGCCAAACAGAGTATCAGGGGCTACTACCTATCGGGTGATAATCTCATACATTTTTTACTTACCTCAAAGCCCGTCAGGAGGCTTGTGCAGGCTTCGGTCAGTCCGCTTTTGGCGGACAAAACTTTTTGAATCACCGCACTCATAAGAGTACGGTGCTCTTCTTCCATGGAAGCACCTCGAAGCGCTTCCACCAGGCTATCCGGCGCCGTTGATGCGACGGAAGTCCTCGGCACGGGCGGCTCGCCCTCCCTAACGAGGGGCTGCCCGCCTAAGTCCAGAACCGTCGGAGGTTCCGAAATAGTGTTCGGTCGAGAGTCCGCCTTGTTGCGGCTCTCATCGACGCGATCTGCGGGAATCTTGAACCCCGCATGTCCGACGTTCGGGGGTCCGCCTTGGGGCGTCTCCAGGGTCACCTCCCCCTGTTCGGGGAGCCTACGGGACAACACCTCCGTGTCATCCGCAGGCTGAGGAGTGGTGGTCGTCGGGAGCAAGTTCATCTCCGAAGAACTCATAGACCCATCCGAAGACGACACCGCCGGATGAGTCCGGGCCGGGCTGCGTTAATATTCGGCGTTATTAAACAATTATGAAGTGAAAACCACGATAGAGTGCGGACACTTACGATCGTGCCGGGGGCTTCCCCCGGGGCAGCCACCCCTCATCGCTGTGAGCGGCCGTGGTGGAGTAGTCCGGAAGGGATGTTTTCCCTTCTTGGACGTCCCAGCCTCCCCCTCTGGGGCGGCTTTCCTCTTCTTATCCCCCCTGGTGCGGGGAGGCGAAATTTCTTCCTGATCCCCCCCCCCGCCTCTGCGGGAGGAATCTGTCTCGTCGTCATCGGGAGACAGGGGTATAATGGCCTTGCGCCGAGAGCCTTTTCCGGCCCCCCGGCCCGCTTCGCCGGGCACCTCATCCTTTCCGGATGGAGCTTCTTCTTGTTCTTCTTCCTCCTCCCCTTCGTGGGAGGAGTCTGCCTCGTCATCCTCAGACGAGGCTTCTGGCACAACCTTATGCCGGAGACCCTTTCGGGTCCCCGGGGCCTTCTTCTCGGCCTACTTCTCCGGCACCCTGTACGGTGCCGGGAGCAGCATCTCCGTCAGGAGAGCATCCGCTGGGTCTTCTGGCAGCGGAGCCGGACAATAGACTTGCTCTGCTGTCTCCACATAGTCCTGAAGCAAGTGTGCATGATTACTTAGGGGACTCCCGTGAATATATCGGGAAAAACTGGGTCCGGTGGTAGTCTGAGAACTCACCTGGCTAGGAGCCCGCGCGGCATGAAGCCCGCGGTCCTCGGATGTGGGAGGAGGTATTACGGTGGCCTTGAACAACACTTTCCATGCGCCCTCGTGCGTCATGCCGTAGAGCTCCCGGAGCGTCTGGTGTTCAGCCGGGATGAACTCCCACAGATTAACTGCCCGCATTTGGCAGGGCAGGATCCGGCGAACGAGCATGACCTGGATCATGTTGACAAGCTTGATGTTCTTGTCCTTCATGCTTTTGATGCACGTCTGGAGTCCAGCCAGCTCCGTGGAGTCGCCCCAGGACAGGCCCTTCTTTTCCCAGGAGGTCATCCGCATAGGGGTTTTGGATCGGAACTCGGGGGCCGCTGCCCAGCTGGCGCCGCGCGGCTCGGTGATGTAGAACCACCCCGATTGTCATCCTTTTACGGTTTTTGCGAAGGAACCGTCCAGCCAGGTGACGTTAGGCATCTTGCCCACCATGGCTCCTCCGCACTCCGCTTGCTGGCCGCTTACCACCTTCGGCTTCACGCAGAAGGTTTGCAGCCATAGGCCGAAATGAGGCCGGATGCGGAGAAAGGCCTCGCATACGACGATGAATGCCGAGATGTTGAGGACGAAATTCGGGGCTAGATCATGGAAATCTAGCCCATAGTAGAACATGAGCCCGCGGACGAAGGGATGGAGTGGAAATCCCAGTCCACGGACGAAGTGGGCGACGAACACGACTCTCTCGAGGGGTCTTGGGGTCGGAATGACCTGCCCAGCGTCCGGTAGCCGGTGCGCTATGTCTGCGGCCAAGTATCCGGCCGCCCGAAGATTTGTGATGTGCTTCTCCTTGATGGTGGAAGCCACCCACTTGCCTCCTGCTCCGGACATGTTTAGCTGTGCGGAGGAGACTTGGGCTTGGGCGCTGGAGCTCGAGGGGTAGGAATGGGCAGAGAAGGAAGAAGGCGTGGGTAAAAATGAGGAAATCTTATCCCTTTATAGAGGCGACGAAAGCGGTGCGCCTCCCCACTTGCCCGTTGGGAATCGCTTGCTTCCCAAGCACCACGATCAATGATGTGGTGGGATTACCCGTACCCGTATTGATGAGAATCCCATAATGAGGGGGCATGATCTCTGCTTTGACAAGACATGTCAAGGAAACCGCCTCGCAATATGCGATGTGGCTGGTTGTGGAAAGACGGTTCGAATAATGACCTGACCATAGTGACACGTCACGTTGCCTAAAAAGTTATCAGCAGATTGCATTTGCGAAACATCATTCTCTCTACGATGGCATATGAAGATCATCTTGTGGATCCGGACACGGTTTGAGTGTTCGATAATTACCTTGGAGTATTCGGAGGAGGAACCCGCCCTGCAATGTCGAAGACAAGACTGCGCGCCGGACTCATCGTCATTGAAGCCTGGTTCAGGGGCTACTGAGGGAGTCCTGGATTAGGGGGTATCCGTACAGCCGGACTGTGTATAACGTCCGGACTATTGAAGCGTGAAGATACAAGACTCGAGACTTTGGCCCGTGTCCGGATGGGACTTTCCTTGGCATGGAAGGCAAGCTTGGCGATCCGGATATTATGTTTCCTTCCTTGTAACCGACTCCATGTAAACCCTAGCCCTCTCCGGTGTCTATATAAACCGGAGAGGTTGGTCCTTAGAAGGCCGATCACAATTACAATCATACCATCATAGGCTAGCTCTTAGGTTATAGCCTCTTCGATCTCGTGGTAGATCTACTCTTGTATTACCCATATCATCAATATTAATCAAGCAGGAAGTAGGGTTTTACCTCCATCGAGAGGGCCCAAACCTGGGTAAACATCTGTGTCCCTTACTTCTTGTTACCATCAGCCTTGACGCACAGATCGGGACCCCCAACCCGAGATCTGCCGGTTTTGACACCGACAAGTGCGTATAATCCATGGACTCAACATTAGTCATAAAGAACTCATATACTTATTGCAAAAATCTACAATTTATCAAAGCAAAGTATTACGCGCATGCTCCTAGGGGGATAGATTGGTAGGAAAAGACCATCGCTCGTCCCCGACCACCACTCATAAGGAAGACAATCAATAAATAAATCATGCTCCGACTTCATCACATAACGGTTCACCATACGTGCATGCTACGGGAATCACAAACTTTAACACAAGTATTTCTCAAATTCACAACTACTCAACTAGCATGACTCTAATATCACTACTTCCATATCTCAAAACAATCATCAAGCATCAAACTTTTCTTAGTATTCAACGCACTCATAAGAATTTTTACTATTTTTGAATACCTAGCATATTAAGATTATTTAAGCAAATTACCATGCTATTTAAGACTCTCAAAATAATATAAGTGAAGCATGAGAGTTCATCTATTTCTTCAAAATAAAACCACCACCGTGCTCTAAAAGATATAAGTGAAGTACTAGAGCAAATGACAAACTACTCCGAAAGATATAAGTGAAGATCAATGAGTAGTCGAATAATTATGCAACTATGTGAAGACTCTCCCATTTAATAATTTCAGATCTTGGTATTGTATTCAAACATCAAGCAAAGCTAAATAAAACGACATTTCAAGGATAGCACAACTCATGTGAAGAAGCAAAAACTTAGGCTCAACCGATACTAACCGATAGTTGTTGAAGAAGAAAGGTGGGATGCCTACCGGGGCATCCCTAAGCTTAGATGCTTGAGACTTCTTGAAATATTATCTTGGGGTGCCTTGGGCATCCCCAAGCTTGAACTTTTGTTTCTCCTTAATTCCTCTCATATCATGGTTTCTCTTTTTATCAAAAGCTTCATTCACAACAAACTCAACAAGAACTCGTGAGATAGGTTAGTATAAACCAATGCAAAACCTTATCATTTTCTACTGTAACAAATCAATAACATTATTATTAGACATTAAATACTAAATGCCTCTCATATTTAATACTCCTATCCTTAAATAGAATCATTAAACAAGCAAACATATGCAAACAATGCAAACATAACAGCAATCTGCCAAAACAGTACATTTTGTAAAGAATGCAAGAGTATCAATACTTACCTAACTCCAAAAATTATGAACTGAAATTTCCACTGTAATAAATTTATCAGATCTCAATATGCAAAAATATTCAACATTATACCACTCTCTGACTTTTCTAGGGAATTTTTTCAACAGCGGTAAACTTTCTGTTTTGAAACAGCAACATGTATGGTAGCAAAATAAGCATGGCAAAGGCTATCCTTGACCTTTTTTATTGAAACTAAATATGCAAAACATTATTATAAATAACATAAAGCAAATACTAACAAGATAAAATGATGCTCCAAGCAAAAAACATATCATGTGGTGAATAAAAATATAGCTCCAAGTAAAGTTACCGATGAACGAAGACGAAAGAGGAGATGCCTTCCGGGGGCATCCCCAAGCTTAGGCTCTTGGTTGTCATTGAATATTGACTTGGGGTGCCTTGGGCATACCCAAGCTTAGGCTCTTACCACTCCTTATTCCATAGTCCATCGATTCTTTACCCAAAACTTGAAAACTTCACAACACAAAACTTAACAGAAAACTTGTAAGCTCCGTTAGCGAAAGAAAATAAAACACCACTTCAAGGTACTGTAATGAACTCATTATTTATTTATATTGGTGTTAAACCTACTGTATTCCAACTTCTATATGGTTTATAAACTATTTTACTAGCCATAGATTCATCAAAATAAGCAAACAACACACGAAAAACAGAATCTGTCAAAAACAGAACAGTCTGTAGTAATCTGTAACTAACGAAAACTTATGGAACTCCAAAAATTCTAAACTAAATTGGTGGACCTGAGGAATTTGTCTAGTAATCATATGCAAAAAGAATCAACTAAATAGCACTTTCCAGTAAAAAGTTCTAGCTAATCTCGTGAGCGCTAAAGTTTCTGTTTTTTACAGCATGATCATAAAGACTTCACCCAAGTCTTCCCAAAGGTTCTACTTGGCACAAACAATAATTAAAACATAAAACCACATCTAACCAGAGGCTAGATGTATTATTTATTCCTAAACAGAACCAAAAAGCAAGAAACTAAAATAAAATTGGGTTGCCTCCCAACAAGCGCTGTCGTTTAACGCCCCTAGCTAGGCATGATGATTTCAATGATGCTCACAAAAAGATAAGAATTGAAACATAAAGAGAGCATCATGAAGAATATGACTAGCACATTTAAGTCTAACCCACTTCCTATGCATAGGGATTTTGTGAGAAAACAACTTATGGCAACAATAATCAACTAGCATAGGAAGGCAAAACAGGCATAACTTCAAGATTTTAAGCACATAGAGAGGAAACTTGATATTATTGCAATATGTAGAAGCATATGATACTCTCTCATAATAATTTTAAGTAGCATCATGAATGAATTCAACAATATAACCAGCACCTAAAGCATTCTTTTCATGATCTACAAGCATAGAAAATTTACTACTCTCCACATAAGCAAAATTCTTCTCATGAATAATAGTGGGAGCAAACTCAACAAAATAACTATCATGTGATTGAAAATTAAGATCAAGATGACAAGTTTCATGGTTATCATTATTCTTTAAAGCATACATGTCATCACAATAATCATCATAGATAGGAGGCATGCTTTCATCATAGTAAATTTGCTCATCAAAGCTTGGGGGACTAAACATATCATCTTCATCAAACATAGCATCCCCGAGCTTGTGGCTTTGCATATCATTAGCATCATGGATATTCAAGGAATTCATACTAACAACATTGCAATCATGCTCATCATTCACATATTTCATGCCAAGCATTCTATGTAATTCTTCTTCTAGCACTTGAGCACAATTTTCCTTCCCATCATACTCACGAAAGATATTAAAAAGATGAAGCGTATGAGACAAACTCAATTCCATTTTTTATAGTTTTCTTTTATAAACTAAACTAGTGCTAAAAAAAGAAACAAAAAGATTCGATTGCAAGATCTAAAGATATACCTTAAAGAACTCACCTCCTCGGCAACGGCGCCAGAAAGAGCTTGGTGTCTACTACACAACCTTCTTCTTGTAGACGTTGTTGGGCCTCCAAGTGCAGAGGTTTGTAGGACAATAGCAAATTTCCCTCAAGTGGATGACCTAAGGTTTATCAATCCGTGGGAGGCGTATGATGAAGATGGTCTCTCTCAAGCAACCCTGCAACCAAATAACAAAGAGTCTCTTGTGTCCCCAACACACCCAATACAATGGTAAATTGTATAGGTGCACTAGTTCGGCAAAGAGATGGTGATACAAGTGCAATATGGATGGTAGATATAGGTTTTTGTAATCTGAAAATATAAAAACAGCAAGGTAGCAAGTAATAAAAGTGAGCATAAACTGTATTGCAATGCTAGGAAACAAGGCCTAGGGTTCATACTTTCACTAGTGCAAGTCCTCTCAACAATAATAACATAATTGGATCACATAACTATCCCTCAACATGAAACAAAGAGTCACTCCAAAGACACTAATAGCGGAGAACAAGCGTAGAGATTATGGTAGGGTACGAAACCACCTCAAAGTTATTCTTTCGGATCAATCTATTCAAGAGTTCGTACTAGAATAACACCTTAAGACACAAATCAACCAAAACCCTAATGTCACCTATATACTCCATTGTCACCTCAAGTATCCGTGGGCACGATTATACGATATGCATCACACAATCTCAGATTCATCCAACCAACACAAAGTACTTCAAAGAGTGCCCCAAAGTTTTTACCGGAGAACCAAGAAAACGTGTGCCAACCCCTATGCATAGGTTCATGGGCGGAACCCGCAAGTTGGTCACCAAAGCATACATCAAGTGGCACGTGATATCCCATTGTCACCACAGATAAACACGGCAAGACATACATCAAGTGTTCTCATCATAAAGACTCAATCCGATAAGATTACTTCAAAGGGAAAACTCAATTCATTACAAGAGAGTAGAGGGGGAGAAGAAACATAAGATCCAACTATAATAGCAAAGCTCGCGATACATCAAGATCGTGCCAAATCAAGAACACGAGAGAGAGAGATCAAACACATAGCTACTGGTACATACCCTCAGCCCAGAGGGTGAACTACTCCCTCCTCGTCATGGAGAGCGCCGGGATGATGAAGATGGCCACGGTGAGGATCCCCCTCCGGCAGTCTGCCGAACAGGGTCCCGATTGGTTTTGGTGGCTCGGAGGTTTTATGGCGGAACTCTGAACTATTCTCTGTTCTGGAAGTTTTACGATACGTAGGTATATATGGGTGCAAGGGGTACGTCAGTGGAGCTTCGGGGGGCCCACGAGGCAGGGGGCGCGCCCTAGGGGGTGGGTGCGCCCCCACCCTCGTGGCCAGCTCCTGTATCTTCTGACGTAGAGTCCAAGTCTATCCGGTGGGTTTCCTTCCAAAAATAACTTCTCCAGTTGATTTCTTCTGTTTCGACTCCGTCTGATATTCCTTTTCTTCGAAATACTGAAATAGGCAAAAAACAGCAAATCTGGGCTGGGCCTCTGGTTAATAGGTTAGTCCCAAAAGTAATATAAAGGTGGGTAATAAAGCCCAATATTGCCCAAAACAGTAGATAATATAGCATGGAGCAATCAAAAATTATAGATACGTTGGAGACGTATCACTAGCCAGCATGGGTCCTTCTTCGTTCCTGTGTCTGTCCCTTCGGGGAAATGTCACGCGGTGTCTACTGGAGTCCTGTTAGCCTGCTACAGCCCGGATTCTCCGGAGTTCTGTTAGCCCAGCTGCTACAGCCCGGATTCACTCGCTGATGACCGACACATTCGTTGCTGGGTCATGTATGCCTGTCCCTGTAAGTTAGTGCTACTTTGGGTTTATGACTAGTCATGTCGGCCCGGGTTCTCTGTCATATGGATGCTAGCGACACTATCATATACGTGAGCCAAAAGGCGCAAACGGTCCCGGGCCAGGTAAGGTGGCACCCGTGGGAATACCGTGCGTGAGTGTAGGATCTTGAGAAGAGGTGTCTAGAGGGGGGGGGGTGATTAGACACTATGTACCAAAGTTGCAATTTTTAACCTTATTAAAGTTTAAGTGGAGTTTAGGCACAAGTTTAACCTTTTTCAATACATAACAAGCAAGCATGCAAAGAGTATATGAGCAGCGGAGAGTAAAGCATGCAACTTGCAAGAAAGTAAAGGGAAGGGTTTGGAGGATTCAAACGCAATTGGAGACACGGATGTTTTTGTCGTGGTTCCGATAGGTGGTGCTATCGTACATCCACGTTGATGGAGACTTCAACCCACGAAGGGTAACGGTTGCGCGAGTCCACGGAGGGCTCCACCCACGAAGAAGCAACCTTGTCTATCCCACCATGGCCGTCGCCCACGAAGGACTTGCCTCACTAGCGGTAGATCTTCACGAAGTAGGCGATCTCCTTGCCCTTACAAACTCCTTGGTTCAACTCCACAATCTTGTCGGAGGCTCCCAAGTGACACCTAGCCAATCTAGGAGACACCACTCTCCAAGAAGTAACAAATGGTGTGTTGATGATGAACTCCTTGGTCTTGTGCTTCAAATGATAGTCTCCCCAACACTCAACTCTCTCTCATAGGATTTGGATCTGGTGGAAAGAGGGTTTGAGTGGAAAAAGCAACTTGGGAAGGCTAGAGATCAAGATTCATATGGTAGGAATGGAATATCTTGGCCTCAACACATGAGTAGGTAGTTCTTTCTCAGAAATAGGATGCTGGAAGTGTAGGTTCAGTCTGATGGCTCTCTCCACGAATGAAGAGGAGGTGGAGGGGTATATATAGCCTCCACACAAAATCTAACCGTTACACACAATTTACCAAACTCGGTGGGACCGATTCAACAGAATCAGTCGGACCGATTTAGTAAACCTAGTGACCGTTAGGATTTTCGGTGGGACCGAAATGCAACTCGGTAGGACCGATATGGTTAGGGTTAGGGCATAACGTAATCTCGGTGAGACCGGTTACACAAACTCGGTGAGACCGATTTTGGTAATTAGCTAACCAGAGAGTTGGTCAGGCAAACTCGGTTGGACCGATTACTCAAACTCGGTGGGACCGATTTTGATAATGAGTCAACCAGAAAGTTTGCATTGTAATCTCGGTAGTACCGATTGCTCAAAATCGGTGAGACCGATTTTTATAATGGACATACACAGAGAGATTACAATCCCATCTCGGTGAGACCGAGATCCCTATCGGTGAGACCGATTTGCCTAGGGTTTGTGGCAGTGGCTAAGACATCCAAACTCGGTGGCGCCGGATAGGAAGAATCAGTGGGGCCGAGTTTGACTTTAGGTTTTAGGACATATGTGTGGAAGTGGGAAAGTAGTTGAGGGTATTTGGAGCATATCACTAAGCACTTGAAGCAAGAGGCTCATTAAGCAACACCTCATCCCTCCTTGATAGTATTGGCTTTTCCTATAGACTCAATGTGATCTTGGATCACTAAAATGTAAAATGAAGAGTCTTGAGCTTGAAGCTTGAGCCAATCCTTTGTCCTTAGCATCTTGAAGGAGTTCCCACATCCTTTAGTCCATGCCACTCCATTGTTGTACTTATCTGAAACATACTAGATAAAAGTGTTAGTCCAACAAGAGATATGTTGACATTAATTACCAAAACCACCTAGGGAGCACTTGTGCTTTTAATCTCCCCCTTTTTGGTAATTGATGACAACATACATCAAAGCTTTAGATAAAGATATAAAGGATAGCAAGTAAAGCTTTGGAAAGACATGTAACAGGCATAGGCTCCCCCTACATGTATGCAATCATGTGAATATGGAATAGAGAAGCATGTGATAGCATAACCATGATAGAGCAGGCAATGTGTTACATGTATCTTGGCCATATGTATCAGAGCAAATAATATTAAACAAAATACCTTCATGCCCATGAGTCCTTCTTGCAAACAGTATGTACATCAGCAAGAATTCCTCATACACATGATTGTGATGCATATACTTACCTTGTAGTCTTGAGTTGTCTTAGGACGGAATGAACCTGCCTAAACAAGGTTAGATAACACAGATGCACCTACTAGCCAGAGCAAACAAAAGAAACCACAAGAATACCAAGACTGGGATGACATGTAGAGAGTGAGTACTAAGTACTACATTGGATTAGACATGTCCCCAAGAGTAAAGATATGCAATGAATTTAGATGATTTATTTCCCTTAGATGTCTTGCTCCCCCTGAATCTAGCATGGGATACTGGGAGAAGATAGGGAACAGAAAATCAGGACTAAAAGATATAAATGAACAGAGCTAATGCAAGGTAATGCAAATAAGCACATATGAACATGTCTTTCCCCCAAAAAGACATGTGGCATCTCTCCTCTTGAACACCAAGCATCTGGGATCCTTGAGAAATACTCTCTACTAGTATTCTCCCCCCCTGGAGATCTCTCTCTCTCTCTCTCTCTCTCTCTCCCTCTGAGATGTGATCTCTTTCTCTGATGTGATCTCTCTCTCTAAATGATAAGCTTTGATGTGATCTCTCTCTCCCCCTTTGACATCAATTTCCAAGAAGGGCTTGATAAAAAAATGTGAGCTCTCTCTCCCCCGCTGGAATTTGTCGTGAATGGGTTTGATCCTTGAGTCACAACATAAAGCAATGATAAAAATGTGATGCTTGTAGAGGACAAGATTCATTGAGTGGAGCTGGATCAAAAGAACACAGAATAAGTGGCAAACTGTTTTTCCTGTTGTGAAATCGGTGGCACCGAGTGGTATGCTTCGGTGGTACCGAAAGTTTTCGGTTGGACCGAAAATAACAACTTGGTGTAACCGAGTTCATCACAGAGAAAACACTTGTCACCTCATCTCACTTGACTAATAAGATCTCACAAAGATTTGCAAGGAATTTACTGAATGATATGCAATGAATTTGAATGCAGAAAATGCAGAGCAAACAGAAAGAAATCTAGATGAAGTTTTTTTTGAAAGGGGAAACACATATGCATGAGACAAATGCAAAAAATCAGAAAAGAACACAAGAGAACTTCATCTAGAGATGGTCGGCGACAAAGTCACCTATGTTAGAGTATATTGACTTAGGAGTCAAGTGAGATCACTTGATCCTAGGTCATACTCATCGTTTAAGCTCAAAATGGGGTTGCCATTTTTCGTTTAAGCATCTTGATGTATTCATATCTTGTCGAGTTGCTTTAACTCATGACTTGGAGTAGAGCTTCTCTAAGATGGAATAACATACCTTGGTTGGTGGTGTCGTCCATGTAGTTGAACTTGTGTGGGTTGCTCAAGGTTGATGTGGCTCATCAAGAATTTGGAGCACCACTTGGAATTTGAGTCCATCTACCTTCGTGGGTTAGTTCATGCAAGGAAGAGCACTTGTGTATCCAATAATGACAATCATGAAGCTCAACATAGAATTTGTCAAAGGATATGTTTAAATGGTTTTGTGCTTCCTTGGCTTCAACCACCTTGTGTAGAGACTTGGTGATGTAGAGTTTGCTCAAGATATGAGTAGGTTACAACCTCATGGAATTTGATTCAACCAAGTACCTACATGGGTTAGATAACATGCAAGATACAAATATATCCAAGACATAAGATTTCCATCATAGGAGAGATATCAAGGATTAGGCATAAGCTCATGCCTTGCATGTATCCAATGGAGTTTCTACTCCAAGTTTGAAGCATCAATGATGTTCAATTCTCCTCTTAACCTGCAAAACACTTTCTCATCAAGAGGTTTAGTGAATATATCCGCTAATTGCTTTTTGGTGCGGACATGCTTAAGATCAATGTCACCCTTAGCAACATGATCTCGAATGAAATGATGACGAACTTCAATATGCTTAGTTCGAGAATGTTGTACGGGATTATGACCAATTTTGATAGCACTTTCATTGTCACAAAGCAATGGAGCATGTTTCACATATATCCCATAATCAAGAGTTTGGGTCATCCAAAGCAATTGAGCACAACATGAACCAGCGGCAATGTATTCCGCTTCGGCAGTGGATAAGGATACTGAGTTTTGTTTCTTGGAGGACCAAGACACAAGAGATCTACCAAGAAATTGGCAAGTACCCGAAGTGGACTTTCTATCAACCTTGTCACCGGCATAGTCCGAGTCGGAATAGCCAACAAGATCGAAAGAGGCCCTCTTAGGATACCAAATGCCAAAATTTGGTGTATGGATTAAGTATCTCACTATCCTTTTCACGGCCTTAAGGTGACATTCTTTAGGAGCAGCTTGATATCGTGCACACATGCACACACTTAGCATGATATCAGGACGTGAAGCACAAAGATATAACAATGAACCAATCATAGAGCGATAAACCTTTTGATCAACCGGTTCATCATCTTTGATTAAGTCAAGATGTCCACTAGTGGGCATGGGTGTAGTCATACCTTTGCATTCTTGCATATTGAACTTCTTGAATAAGTCCTTGGTGTACTTCGTTTGAGAGACAAAAGTACCTTCCTTAGTTTGCTTGATTTGCAACCCAAGAAAGAATTTGAGTTCACTCATCATTGACATCTCAAACTTCTCCGACATTAGCTTCCCAAACTTTTCACTAAAATGAGGGTTAGTTGAACCAAATATAATATCATCAACATAGATTTGGCACACAAATAGTTCACCATTAACCCTTTTAGTAAAAAGTGTGGAATCAATTTCCCCAATTTCAAAGCCTTTTTCAATAATGAACTTGGTCAAGCATTTATACCATGCTCTAGGAGCTTGTTTAAGACCATAAAGAGCTTTGTGAAGTTTGTAAACATGATTGGGTTTCTTAGGATTGACAAAGCCGGGAGGTTGCTTAACATAAACTTCCTCCTCTATTTCACCATTTAGAAAAGCACTTTTAATGTCCATTTGGTACAAGGTGATATCATGATGATTAGCATAAGTAAGTAAGATGCGAATGGACTCAAGTCTAGCAACGGCGGCGTAAGTCTCACCATAGTCCATACCTTCGACTTGTGTGTAGCCTTGGGTGACGAGACGTGCTTTGTTGCGAACTACTTGTCCATCTTCATCTTGCTTGTTGCGAAACACCCATTTGGTACCGATGATGTTGTGGTTATTGTCGGGCTTCTCAACCAATGTCCAAACTTGATTCCTCTCAAAGTTGTGTAGCTCTTCATGCATAGCATTTATCCAATCCGGATCTTCCAATGCTTATTCAACCTTCATAGGTTCAATTCTAGAGATGAAAGAATAGTATTCACAAAATTTAGCTAAACGAGTTTTAGAGCGAGTGATTCTCCCGGTTTGAATGTCATTGTAGATTTGCTCGACGGGATGGTCTTTGGCAATTCTTGCTCGAACTCGTGAAAGCTTTTGCTTGGGTCTTCGTTGAACATCTTCTTCATCTTGTTCTTCTTCTTGGCCTTCTTCATTGTTGGCGTTGTCGTTCTCTTGTCGTGGTGGAGAAGGAGGTTGTTGACGTTCATCTTGATGCACTTCTTCGGTTTCTTCATCTTGGTGTGTCCCACTTGTGGATACTTCCGTATAAAATCTTGGTTCACCTTGTTGTGAAGTAGAAGCTTCCACTTGGACGGACGAGGTACTCTCCTTCACCTCCGTTGGACGAACCTTGCCAATAGACAAGTCTTGGATTGCTTCTGAAGGATCTTTGTCTCCTACATCAATTGGCAATTGCTCTATTTGTGAGCAGTTAGATTCATCAAACTTCACATCTACCGTCTCTTCAACCTTTCGGGTGAAATTGTTGTAGACACGGTAAGTGTGAGAGTTTGAGCCATAGCCTAGTAGGAAACCTTCATGAGACTTAGGAGCAAATTTAGAACGACGATGCTTATCAAGAATGTAGCACTTTGAGCCGAATACTCGAAAGTATCCAACTTGGGGTTTGTTACCGGTGAGGATCTCGTATGCCGTCTTGCCGAGTAGCTTGTGAAGATACAAGCGATTTGTTGCATGACAAGCTATCTCAACCGCTTCTGCCCAAAAGTGCTTCGGCGTCTTGTACTCATCAAGCATCGTTCTCACCATTTCGATGAGCGTCCGGTTCTTCCTCTCAACAACTCCATTTTGTTGAGGTGTGTACGTAGCCGAGAACTCGTGTGAAATCCCTTCTTCGTCAAGAAAGGTGTCCACATTTGAGTTCTTGAACCCTGTTCCATTGTCGCTGCGAACCTTCTTGATTTTCACTTCAAGAAAGAACACCCACGTAAATCTTGAAAAATCATCAACTATAACTAAACCAAAAGAATTTCCACCGAGACTCTTGTAGGAGTTGGGACCAAAGAGATCCATGTGAAGTAGCTCGAGTGGCCTCTTTGTGGTCATGATGTTCTTCGCGGGATGCCTTCCTCCAACCTGTTTACCTGCTTGACAAGCACTTCAAAGTCTATCCTTATCAAATATGACATCGTTAACTCCAAGGATATGATTCCCTTTAATAAGCTTGTCAAGGTTTCTCATGCCAACGTGACCTAATCGTCTATGCCATAACCAACCTTTTGAGGATTTAGCAATGAAGCATGTTTTAGGTTGAGCCTTTTTAGTGAAATCAACAATGTATAGATCACCTCTACGTATACCGGTAAAGACCATTTTATGATTGTCTGGACGAAACACTTGGCAATCAATTTCAGTGAATAGGACATTGAAACCGAAATCAGTAAGTCTAGATACTGAAAGTAAGTTGTAGCCAAGAGATTAAACGAGCATGACATTCTGAATGGAGCTATCATGTGAGATGGCCACCTTACCGAGGCCAACCACCTTACCCTTTGAGTTGTCACCGGAAGTGACAAACTTTCGAGGACTATCATTTTCAGCAAGCTCACGAAACATGTCTTTATCTCCGGTCATGTGATCGGTACATCCACTGTCAAGAACCCATTCCTTTCCTCCTGACACATATCCCCGAAGATTTGCCATAAGACCAAAATGTCTCATTACATCATCAAGATCGAAATCACTATCATCATCCTCATCATAGTATCCATGTTCAACATCGTCATGTGGTGGATCAAGTCCTAGAGAGGGTAATTCATTAGAGTGAGTTTGACAATGATCTTGCTTATGAATTCTTATGGCTTCGGAAATAATATCACTAATGATTCCAACATCTCCTTTGGCACGCATAAGGTCGGTAAGTTCAAATAGACGATCACCAAACATAGGATCACTAGTTTTCATCTTACTCAAGGCAATAGACTTATAGAGAATTTCATCTAGATTTTTTAAGGAATAATTTGGAAAGCGTTCCTCAAGAAATTTCCATATAGTGTAGACACACTCAAGAGTAGGCAGGATTCTAATTAAGTTTCTAGGCAAGCCTCTAGTGATAAGATTAACAGTTCTAAGATTCCTAGTCATGTCAATAGATTCATCAAGGGTAGGATGCATAGGATCAACATGAGGTGCACAAGGGCTAGCAATGTACTTGTTCAAATGATATTGATTGAAAATTACAAGCATCTCATTTTTCCACTCATGAAAATACTCTCCATCAAGAATTGGCACTCTATGTCTAAGACTCCCCAAAGTAGACTCATCCATCTTCCTCCAATGGTGATTAAACCAAGGTTATGGAGACCAATGCTCTAATACCACTTGTAGGATCTTGAGAAGAGGTGTCTAGAGGGGGGTGATTAGACACTAAGTACCAAAGTTGCAGTTTTCAACCTTATTAAAGTTTAAGTGGAGTTTAGGCACAAGTTTAACCTTTTCAATACATAACAAGCAAGCATGCAAAGAGTATATGAGCAGCGGAAAGTAAAGCATGCAACTTGCAAGAAAGTAAAGGGAAGGGTTTGGAGGATTCAAACGCAATTGGAGACACGGATGTTTTTGTCGTGGTTCCGATAGGTGGTGCTATCGTACATCCACGTTGATGGAGACTTCAACCCACGAAGGGTAGCAGTTCTTGCTGAGTCCACGGAGGCTCCACCCACGAAGAAGCAACCTTGTCTATCCCACCATGGCCGTCGCCCACGAAGGACTTGCCTCACTAGCGGTAGATCTTCACGAAGTAGGCGATCTCCTTGCCCTTACAAACTCCTTGGTTCAACTCCACAATCTTGTCGGAGGCTCCCAAGTGACACCTAGCCAATCTAGGAGACACCACTCTCCAAGAAGTAACAAATGGTGTGTTGATGATGAACTCCTTGGTCTTGTGCTTCAAATGATAGTCTCCCCAACACTCAACTCTCTCTCTCATAGGATTTGGATCTAGTGGAAAGAGGGTTTGAGTGGAAAGCAACTTGGGAAGGCTAGAGATCAAGATTCATATGGTAGGAATGGAATATCTTGGCCTCAACACATGAGTAGGTAGTTCTTTCTCAGAAATAGGATGCTGGAAGTGTAGGTTCAGTCTGATGGCTCTCTCCACGAATGAAGAGGAGGTCGAGGGGTATATATAGCCTCCACACAAAATCTAACCGTTACACACAATTTACCAAACTCGGTGGGACCGATTCAACAGACTCGGTCGGACCGATTTAGTAAACCCAGTGACCGTTAGGATTTTCGGTGGGACCGAAATGCAACTCGGTAGGACCGTTATGGTTAGGGTTAGGGCATAACGTAATCTCGGTGAGACCGATTACACAAACTCGGTGAGACCGATTTTGGTAATTAGCTAACCAGAGAGTTGGTCAGGCAAACTCGGTTGGACCGATTACTCAAACTCGGTGGGACCGATTTTGATAATGAGTCAACCAGAAAGTTTGCATTGTAATCTCGGTAGTACCGATTGCTCAAAATCGGTGAGACCGATTTTGATAATGGACATACACAGAGAGATTACAATCCCATCTCGGTGAGACCGAGATCCCTATCAGTGAGACCGATTTGCCTAGGGTTTGTGGCAGTGGCTAAGACATCCAAACTCGGTGGCGCCGGATAGGAAGAATCAGTGGGGCCGACTTTGACTTTCGGTTTTAGGACATATGTGTGGAAGTGGGAAAGTAGTTGAGGGTATTTGGAGCATATCACTAAGCACTTGAAGCAAGAGGCTCATTAAGCAACACCTCATCCCTCCTTGATAGTATTGGCTTTTCCTATAGACTCAATGTGATCTTGGATCACTAAAATGTAAAATGAAGAGTCTTGAGCTTGAAGCTTGAGCCAATCCTTTGTCCTTAGCATCTTGAAGGAGTTCCCACATCCTTTAGTCCATGCCACTCCATTGTTGAACTTATCTGAAACATACTGGATAAAAGTGTTAGTCCAACAAGAGATATGTTGACATTAATTACCAAAACCACCTAGGGAGCACTTGTGCTTTCAGTGAGGCCGCAAAGTGATATGATGTGTTACATGCTAGATCAGTGTGACTTAGGATCGGGGTCCTGACAATTGTCTCACCGGTGATGCGGCAGTGGATGCTATTGGTGCGGTAGAGGAACGCAGGGCGGAACTTCTGAAAGCACAAGAACTGTCATGTGATTCATGATGCTCTATTTATGCTTCAATTCTTATCTTTTATGTGAGCATCATTGAAATCATCATGCCTAACTGAAAAGGCATTAAAGAAAAGCGCTTGTTGGGAGACAACCCAACACTTTTACCTACTGTTTTTGCATGTTCACATGATTATGCTACTGTATTGATCATGTTTTATTGTTTTTGTTTTAATAAAGTGCCAAGTAAAGCCTTTGGGATCATGTTGGGTGATAGTTGATTTGCCCCTGCTGAAAAATAGAAACTTTTGCGCTCAGGAAAATAAGTCCCATTTTTAACAGAAGAGTGCTTTTGAGTTGATTCTTTTTGCATAAGTTTAATATACAAATTCCTCACGTGGTCCAATTTTTTTTCATAATTTCTGGAGTAGCAAAAGTATGGTTTGAGTACAGATTACTACAGACTGTTCTATTTTTGACAGATTCTGTTTTCAATGCATAGTTTGCTTGGTTTCTTGGTTTCTAGTTTCTATGGCTTATATTGCTTAATATAAATTGTGGAGATGATATGATACAGTAGGCATTGTGTGGAAACAATTATGAATCTTGTCTTTGATAGTACCAAAAGTGAAATGGTTTACTCTTTATCATACTAACCTATCTCACGAAGTTCCGTTAAGTTTTGTGTGATTGAAGTTTTCAAGTTTTGGGTGAGATGTCGATATGTGTAGAATAAGGAGTGACAAGACCCTAATATTGGGGATGCCCAAGGCACCCCAAATTAATATCCAAGGAATATCGAAGCAACTAAGCTTGGGTATGCCCCGGAAGGCATCCCCTCTTCCGTCTCCAACATTATCGGTAACCTCACTTTGAGCTACGTTTTCATTCGTCACATGATATGTGTTTTATTTGGAGCATCAATTTATTTTGTTAGGGTTTTCTTGCTGTCATTTAGAATAATGTTTTTCATCTTTATTTTCAATAAAAATGTCAAGGATAGCCTTTACCATGCTTATTTTGCAAGTATACATGTTGTTGTTTCAAAACAGAAATTTTATCGTTGTTGAAAAAAATTCCTAGAAAAGTCAGAATGTGATAAAATGTTGACACTTTTTGCACAATAATATCTTATAAATTCTCTACAGTGTGGTAATTTTTTCATAATTTTTGGAGTTTAATAAGTATTGATACTCTTGCATTCTTTACAGACTGTACTATTTTGGCTGATTGCTGTTATGTTTGCATTGTTTGCATATGTTTGTTTGTTTAATGATTCTGTTTGAGGATAGGAGTATTAAATATGCAGAGGCATTTAGTATGCAATGTTGAATAATAATTTTAGTGATTTTCTATAGTAGAGAATGATAAATTTTTTGCATTAGTTTATACTAACTTATCTCACGAGTTCTTGTTGAGTTTTGTGTGGATGAAGCTTTTGAGATTTAGGAAAACCGTGACATGAAAAGAATTAAGGAGACACAAAAGTTCAAGCTTGGGGATGCCCAAGGCAGACCAAGATAATATTTCAAGAAGTCTCAAGCATCTAAGCTTGGGGATGCCCCGGTAGGATCCCACCTTTCTTCTTCAACAATTATCGGTTAGTATCGGTTAAGCCTAAGTTTTTGCTTCTTCACATGATGTCTGCTATCCTTGAAATTTCATTTTGTTTTGTTTTGCTTGCTGTTTTAATAAATTACTTAGATATGAAAGTTTTTAAATAAGAGAGAGTTCTCAAATAGCTACCTATTTACTTAACTACTCGTTTGATCTTCACTTATATCTTTTTGGAGTAGTTTGTCATTTACTCTTGTGATTCACTTTTATCCTATGAGTAAATTATTGAATAAATTGAATGTCATGAAGTTGAAATCATATCATGAATAGTGGTAGCTTCACATAGGGTTTAGAAAGTGAAATCTTTTGAGGCTTGACAATCACAATATTGGTCATACAAGCAATTCACGAATAATTAGTATAAGGAAGAGAACTTTCACATGCAAATACTCTATCATGGAAATCTTTTGTGATTGTGAGCCCCCATCAAAATATTATATGCCAAAATTGTTGATGTTGGACAAGGAAGATATTGTCATATTAAGGGGCAATGTAACGTGATGTTCTTTTACACTAAGGGATTGAGCATACAAACAAATAAGCGCATGGCAACCTATGCTTCCCTCTGCGAAGGGCCTATCTTTTACTTTTCAGTATTTATTTTTATGCAAAGAGTCAAAGTTATTCTCTCTATTCCTTTTTATTTTTCTCCTTTGGCAAGCATCATGTGGTGAGGAAAGATCTAGACACATATGTCCAGTTGAACATGGGCAACATGAATTATTGTTGTTGACATCACCCTTGAGGTGAATACATTGGGAGGCAAAACAATAAGCCCCTATCTTTCTATGTGTCCGGTTGAAACGTTTTGCTCATGTGTACACGGTGAGTGTTAGCAATCATAGAAGACTATATGATGGTTGAGTATGTGGAGCTCTTACTTAGACCCCGTTGAATAAGTTGAATTGCAATTGCTTGGTGACTAAGAACATAGGTTGTTGGTTTCAAGAGAGTTCATTGTTTTAACCTTAACATGTGAATTGGTTGCCACTACAACATGAGAAATTTTATGAGAAAGAATTGCTGTTATGATGCTAGGAAAAGTGACTGAAACTATCATTGATCAAACTTATGCGCTTTGCTAGCATTCACACTTCATAAATTATTTCTTTTATCATTTACCTACTCGAGGACGAGTAGGAATTAAGCTTGGGGATGCTGATACGTATCCAACGTATCTATAATTTATGAAGTATTCATGATGTTATTTTATCATTCTTGGATGTTTTAAAATCATTTTATAGCAACTTTATATAAATTTTTGGGACTAACCTATTGACCCAGTGCCCAGTGTCAGTTGCTGTTTTTTGCTTGTTTTTTACATCACGGGAAATCAATATCAAACGGAGTCCAAACACCGCGAAACTCCACAGAGATTTTTTATGGGCCAGAAGACTCCCAATGGGCCAAAGAAGCACCTGGGGGATGCCCCAGGGAGGCACAACCCACCAGGGTGCGCCAGGCCCCACCTGGCGCGCCCAGGTGGGTTGTGCCCACCTCGGTGGCCTCCCATACCCCTTCTTTGCACTATAAATTTCCAAATATTCCGAAACCCTTTGAGGTTAACCTAGATCAGAAGTTCCTCTGCCGCAAGGCTCTGTAGCCACGGAAAACCAATCTAGACCCGTTCTGGCACCCTGACGGAGGGGGGGAAGCATCACCGGTGGCCATCTTCATCATCCCGGTGGCCACCACGATGAGGAGGGAGTAGTCCACCCTCGGGGCTGAGGGTTTGTACCAGTAGCTATGTGTTTAATCTCTCTCTCTCATGATCTATATCATGGGCTTTGTTAATATAGATGGATCATATGATGTTTCTACCCTCTATACTCTTGTTATGATGAATTGAATCTTTACCCTTTGAAGTTTTGTCTTGTCGGATTGAATATTCAGAGATGAGAACACATGATATATATCTTGCAATATGAATACTTGAGGTGAAAATTGGGTTATCTTATTGATTCACTTGATATATGTTATGGCATTAAACTGGCGGATTCCCGCGGTGATATTGGGGCAACCTATGCATAGGGGTTGATGCACGTTTGTGTCCGGTAGAAACTTCGGGGTCTCTTTGTAGTTCTTTGTGTGGATCGAGTATTATGAATATGAATTTTCTTTGGTGTTATCTTAGTACAAACTCTTGATTGGATCGATTTGGAAAGAATAGCTTGTGTTATTCCAGTACAAACTCTAGGATAGATTGAACGAAAAGAATAGCTTTGAGTTGGTTTCGTACCCTACAAACAATTTCTATCTTTTGTTCTCCGCTAATTGGAACTCGGGAGTGATTCTTTATTACACTTTGAGGGATAATCATATGATCCAACTATGTTAGCACTGTTGAGAGATTGCACTAGCAAAAGTAGGACCCTAGGCCTCATTTTTAAGCATTGCAACACCGTTTTTGGGCCCGTTTACTAATTGCTACCTTGCTGTTTTTATTTATTCAGATTATAAAAATATATTTCTACCATCCATATTACACTTTTATCACCATCTCTTCGCAAAACTAGTGCACCTATACAATTTGCCATTGTATTGGGTATGTTGGGGACACAAGAGATTTCTTGTATTTGGTTGCAGGGTCGTTTGAGAGAGACCATCTTCATCCTACACCTTTCACAGATTGATAAACCTTAGGTCATCCACTTGAGGGAAACTTGCTACTGTCCTACATAACTCTGCGCTTGGAGGCCCAACACGTGTCTACAAGAATAAAGTTGCGTAGTAGACATCAAGCTCTTTTCTGGCGCCGTTGTCGGGGAGGTGAGTGCTAGAAGGTATATCTTTGAAGGAAATATGCCCTAGAGGCAATAATAAAGTTATTATTTATTTCCTCATATCATGATAAATGTTTATTATTCATGCTAGAATTGTATTAACCGGAAACATAATACATGTGTGAATACATAGACAAACATATAGTCACTAGTATGCCTCTACTTGACTAGCTCATTAATCAAAGATGGTTATGTTTCCTAACCATAGACATGTGTTGTTATTTGATTAATGGGATCACATCATGAGGAGAATGATGTGATTGACATGACCCATTCCGTTAGCCTAGCACTTGATCATTTAGTATATTGCTATTGCTTTCTTCATGACTTATACATGTTCCGGTAACTATGAGATTATGCAACTCCCGTTTACCGGAGGAACACTTTGGGTGCTACCAAACGTCACAACATAACTGGGTGATTATAAAGGAGTACTACAGGTGTCTCCAAAGGTACATGTTGGGTTGGCGTATTTCGAGATTAGGTTTTGTCACTACGATTGTCGGAGAGGTATCTCTAGGCCTTCTCGGTAATACACATCACATAAGCCTTGCAAGCATTGCAACTAATAAGTTAGTTGCGAGATGATGTATTACGGAACGAGTAAAGAGACTTGCCGGTAACGAGATTGAACTAGGTATTGGATACCGACGATCGAATCTCGGGCAAGTAACATACCGATGACAAAGGGAACAACGTATGTCGTTATGCGGTTTGACCGATAAAGATCTTCGTAGAATATGTAGGAACCAATATGGGCATCCAGGTTCCGCTATTGGTTATTGATCGAGAATAGTTCTAGGTCATGTCTACATAGTTCTCGAACCCGTAGGGTCCGCACGCTTAACGTTACGATGACAGTTTATTATGAGTTTAT
The DNA here is from genome assembly GCA_021605205.1 of Aegilops longissima. Taxonomy (NCBI): domain Eukaryota; kingdom Viridiplantae; phylum Streptophyta; class Magnoliopsida; order Poales; family Poaceae; genus Aegilops; species Aegilops longissima. Next base: position 605,837,456 of record CM038678.1, read on the forward strand.
AAGTTTTGATGTACCAAAGTTTGTTCGGAGTCCCGGATGTGATCACGGACATGACGAGGAGTCTCGAAATGGTCGAGACATAAAGATTGATATATTGGAAGCCTATATTTGGATATCGGAATGGTTCCGGATGAAATCGGATTTTACTGAACACCGGGGTTACGGAACCCTCCGGGGATATTGGGCCTTAGTGGGCCATGAGGGAGAAGAGGAGGGCGGCCAGGGGCAGGCCACGCGCCCCCCCCTAGTCCGAATAGGACAAGGAGAGGGGGCGCCCTTCCTCTTTCCCCTCCCCCCTTTCCTTCTCCAACAAGGCAAGAGGGGGGAGTCCTACTCCCGGTGGGAGTAGGACTCCTCCAGGCGCACCCCTTGGGGGCCGGCCGCACCTCCCCTTGCTCCTTTATATACGGGGGCAGGGGGCACCCCATGACACACAAGTTGATCTACGGATCGTTCCTTAGCCGTGTGCGGTGCCCCCCTCCACCATATTCCACCTCGGTCATATCGTCGCGGAGCTTAGGCGAAGCCCTGCGCCGGTAGAGCATCATCATCGTCACCACGCCGTCGTGCTGACGGAACTCATCCCCAACACTTTGCTGGATCGGAGTCCGGGGATCGTCATCGAGCTGAACGTGTGCTGAACTCGGAGGTGCCGTACGTTCGGTACTTGGATCGGTCGGATCGTGAAGACGTACGACTACATCAACCGCGTTGTCATAACGCTTCCGCTTACGGTCTACGAGGGTACGTGGACATACACTCTCCCCTCTCGTTGCTATGTCATCACCATGATCTTGCGTGTGCGTAGGAATTTTTTTGAAATTACTACGTTCCCCAACAGTGGCATCCGAGCCAGGTTTTATGCGTTGATGTCATATGCACGAGTAGAACACAAGTGAGTTGTGGGCGATATAAGTCATACTGCTTACCAGCATGTCATACTTTGGTTCAGCGGTATTGTGGGATGAAGCGGCCCGACCGACATTACGCCAGACGCTTACGCGAGACTGGTTTCACCGCTTGAGCACTCGTTGCTTAAAGGTGACCGGCGGGTGTCTGCTCTCTCACTTTAGTTGAACTGAGTGTGGCTACGCCGGTCCTTGCGAAGGTTAAAACAGCACCAACTTGACAAACTATCGTTGTGGTTTTGATGCGTAGGTAAGAACGGTTCTTGCTCAGCCCGTAGCAGCCACGTAAAACTTGCAACAACAAAGTAGAGGACGCCTAACTTGTTTTTGCGGGCATGTTGTGATGTGATATGGTCAAGACGTGATGCTATATTTTATTGTATGAGATGATCATGTTTTGTAACCGAGTTATCGGCAATCGGCGAGGAGCCATATGGTTGTCGCTTATTGTATGAAATGCAACGCCATGTAATTGCTTTACTTTATCACTAAGCGGTAGCGATAGTCGTAGAAGCAATAGTTGGCGAGACGACAACGATGCTACGATGGAGATCAAGGTGTCGCGCCGGTGACGATGGTGATCACGACGGTGCTTCGGAGATGTTGATCACAAGCACAAGATGATGATGGCCATATCATATCACTTATATTGATTGCATGTGATGTTTATCCTTTATGCATCTTATCTTGCTTTGATTGGCGGTAGCATTTTAAGATGATCTCTCACTAAAAATTATCAAGACGTGTTCTCACTGAGTATGCACCGTTGCCAAAGTTCGTCGTGCCCAGACACCACGTGATGATCGGGTGTGATAAGCTCTACGTCCATCTACAACGGGTGCAAGCCAGTTTTGCACACGCAGAATACTAAGGTTAAACTTGACGAGCCTAGCATATGCAGATATGGCCTCGGAACACGGAGACCGAAAGGTCGAGCGTGAATCATATAGTAGATATGATCAACATAGTGATGTTCACCATTGAAAACTACTCCATCTCACGTGATGATCGGTTATGGTTTAGTTGATTTGGATCACGTAATCACTTAGATGACTAGAGAGATGTCTATCTAAGTGGGAGTTCTTAAGTAATATGATTAATTGAACTTAAATTTATCATGAACTTAGTACCTGATAGTATTTTGCTTGTCTATGTTTATTGTAGATAGATGGCTCGTCTTTGTTGTTCCGTTGAATTTTAATGCGTTCCTTGAGAAAGCAAAGTTGAAAGATGATGGTAGCAATTACACGGACTGGGTCCGTAATTTGAGGATTATCCTCATTGCTGCACGTAAGAATTACGTCCCGGAAGCACCGCTGGGTGCCGAACTGCTGCAGAGCAACGCCGAAGTTGTGAACGTCTGGCGAGCAAAGCTGATGACTACTCTATAGTTCGGTGTGCCATGCTTTACGGCTTAGAACCGGGTCTTCAACGACGTTTTGAACGTCATGGAGCATATGAGATGTTCCAAGAGTTGAAGTTAATATTTCAAGCAAATGCCCGGATTGAGAGATATGAAGTCTCCAATAAGTTCTATAGTTGCAAGATGGAGGAGAATAGTTCACAAGTGAGCATATACTCAAAATGTCCGGGTATAATAATCACTTGATTCAACTGGGAGTTAATCTTCCGATGATAGTGTCATTGACAGAATTCTCCAATCACTGCCACCAAGCTACAAGAGCTTCGTGATGAACTATAATATGCAAGGGATGACCAAGACAATTCCCGAGCTCTTCGCAATGCTAAAAGCTGCGGAGGTAGAAATCAAGAAAGAGCATCAAGTGTTGATGGTCAACAAGACCACTAGTTTCAAGAAAAAGGGCAAAGGGAAGAAGAAGGGGAACTTCAAAAAGAACAGCAAGAAAGTTGTTGCTCAAGAGAAGAAACCCAAGTCTGGACCTAAACCTGAAACGAGTGTTTCTACTGCAAGCAAACTGGTCACCGGAAGCGGAACTGCCCCAAGTATTTGGCGGATAAGAAGGATGGCAAGGTGAACAAAGGTATATGTGATATACATGTTATTGATGTGTACCTTACTAGAGCTTGTAGTAGCACTGGTATTTGATACTGGTTCATTGCTAATATTTGCAACTCAAACAGGGACTACAAAATAAGCGAGCACCGCAAAGGACGAGGTGACGATGCGTGTGGAAACGGTTCCAAAGTCGATGTGATCGCGGTCGGCACGCTACCTCTACATCTACCTTCGGATTAGTTATAGACCTAAATAATTGTTATTTGGTGCCGCGTTGAGCATGAACATTATATCTGGATCTTGTTTGATGCGAGATGGTTATTCATTTAAATCGAGAGAATAATGGTTGTTCTATTTATATGAGTAATATATTTTATGGTCATGCACCCTTGAAGAGTGGTCTATTTTTATTAAATCTCGATAGTAGAAATACACATATTCATAACGTCGAAGCCAAAAGATGCAGAGTTAATAATGATAATGCAACTTACTTGTGGCACTGCCGTTTAGGTCATATCGGTGTAAAACGCATGAAGAAACACCATACTGATGGACTTTTGGAATCACTTGATTATGAATCACTTGGTACTTGCGAACCGTGCCTAATAGGCAAGATGACTAAAACACCGTTCTCCGGTTCTATGGAGAGAGCAACAGATTTGTTGGAAATCATACATACAGATGTATGTGGTCCGATGAATGTTGAAGCTCGTGGCGGATATCGTTATTTTCTCACCTTCACGGATGATTTAAGCAGATATGGGTATATCTTCTTAATGAAGCATAAATCTGAAACATTTGAAAAGTTCAAAGAATTTCAGAGTGAAGTTGAAAATCATCGTAACAAGAAAATAAAATTTCTACGATCTGATCGTGGAGGAGAATATTTGAGTTACGAGTTTGGTCTACATTTGAAAAATTGCGGAATAGTTTAAGAACTAACGCCACCGAACACCACAACAATGGTGTGTCCGAACGTCGTGTCGTACTTTACTAGATATGGTGCAATCTATGATGTCTCTTACCGATTTACCGCTATCGTTTTGGGGTTATGCTTTAGAGACGGCCGCATTCACGTTAAATAGGGCACCATCAAAATCCGTTAAGATGACTCCTTATGAATTATGGTTTGGCAAGAAACCAAAGTTGTCGTTTCTGAAAGTTTGGGGCTGCGATGCTTATGTGAAAAACCTTCAACCTGATAAGCTTGAACCCAAATCTGAAAAATGTGTCTTCATAGGATACCCAAAGGAAACAGTTGGGTACACCTTCTATCACAGATCCGAAGGCAAGACATTCGTTGCCAAGAATGGATCCTTTCTAGAGAAGGAGTTTCTCTCGAAAGAAGTGAGTGGGAGAAAAGTAGAACTTGATGAGGTAACAGTACCAGCTCACTTATTGGAAAATGGTTCATCACAGAAATCGGTTCCTGTGACACCTACACCAATTAGTGAGGAAGTTAATGATGATGATCATGAAACTTCAGATCAAGTTTCTGCTGAACTACATAGGTCAACTAGAGTAAGATCCGCACCAGAGTGGTATGGTAATCCTATTCTAGAAGTCATGTTACTTGACCATGGTGAACCTACAAACTATGAAGAAGCGATGGTGAGCCCAGATTCCGCACAATGGCTCGAAGCCATGAAATCTGAGATGGGATCCATGTATGAGAACAAAGTATGGACTTTGGTTGACTTGCCCGATGATCGGCAAGCCATTGAGAATAAATGGATCTTTAAGAAGAAGATTGACGCTGATGGTAATGTAACTGTCTATAAAGCTCGACTGGTTGCGAAAGGTTTTCGACAAGTTCAAGGGGTTGACTACGATGAGACTTTCTCACCTGTAGCGATGCTTAAGTCTGTCCGAATCATGTTAGCAATTGCTGCACTTTATGATTATGAAATTTGGCAAATGGATGTAAAAACTGCATTCTTGAATGGATTTCTAGAAGAAGAGTTGTATATGATGCAACCAGAAGGTTTTGTTGATCCAAAAGGTGCTAAAAAAGTGTGCAAACTCCAGCGATCAATTTATGGCCTGGTGCAAGCCTCTCGGAGTTGGAATAAACGCTTTGATAGTGTGATCAAAGCATATGGTTTTATACAGACTTTTGGAGAAGCCTGTATTTACAAGAAAGTGAGTGGGAGCTCAGAGCATTTCGATATTATATGTGGACGACATATTATTAATTGGAAATGATATAGAATTTCTAGATAGCATAAAAGGATACTTGAATAAAAGTTTTCAATGAAAGACCTCGGTGAAGCTGCTTACATATTGGGCATCAAGATCTATAGAGATAGATCAAGACGCTTAATTGGACTTTCACAAAGCACATACCTTGATAAAGTTTTGAAAAGGTTCAAAATGGATCGAGCAAAGAAAGGTTTTTACCTGTATTACAAGGTGTGAAATTGAGTCGACTCAATGCCCGACCACAGCAGAAGATAGAGAGAAAATGAAAGATGTTCCTATGCTTCAGCCATAGGCTCTATCATGTATGCAATGCTGTGTACCAGACCGACGTATGCTTAGCAATAAGCTTGGCAGAAGGTACCAAAGTAATCCAGAGTGGATCATCGGACAGCGGTCAAGAACATCCTGAAATACCCGAAAAGGACGAAGGATATGTTTCTCGATATGGAGGTGACAAAGAGCTAGTCGTAAATGGTTACGTCGATGCAAGCTTTGACACTGATCCGAGACGATTCTAAATCGCAAACCGGATACTTGTTTTTATTAAGCGGTGGAGCTGTCGGTTGGTGCAGTTCTAAACAAAGCGTCGTGGCGGGATCTACATGTGAAGCGGAGTACATAGCTGCTTGGAAGCAGCAAATGAAGGAGTCTGGATGAAAGAGTTCATTTCCGATCTAGGTGTCATACCTAGTGCATCGGGACCAATGAAGATCTTCTGTGACAATCTTGGTGCAATTGCCTTGGCAAAGGAATCCAGATTTCACAAGAGGACCAAGCATATCAAGAGACGCTTCAATTCCATTCGGGACCAAGTCCAAGTGGGAGACATAGAGATTTGCAAGATACATACGGATCTGAATATTGCGAGACCCGTTGACTAAGCCTCTTCCTCGAGCAAAACATGATCAGCACCAAGACTCCATGGGTGTTAGAATCATTCTTGTGTAATCTAGATTATTGACTCTAGTGCAAGTGGGAGATCTGAAGGAAATATGCCCTAGAGGCAATAATAAAGTTATTATTTATTTCCTCATATCATGATAAATGTTTATTATTCATGCTAGAATTGTATTAACCGGAAACATAATACATGTGTGAATACATAGACAAACATATAGTCACTAGTATGCCTCTACTTGACTAGCTCATTAATCAAAGATGGTTATGTTTCCTAACCATAGACATGTGTTGTTATTTGATTAATGGGATCACATCATGAGGAGAATGATGTGATTGACATGACCCATTCCGTTAGCCTAGCACTTGATCGTTTAGTATATTGCTATTGCTTTCTTCATGACTTATACATGTTCCGGTAACTATGAGATTATGCAACTCCGTTTACGGAGGAACACTTTGGTGCTACCAAACGTCACAACGTAACTGGGTGATTATAAAGGAGTACTACAGGTGTCTCCAAAGGTACATGTTGGGTTGGCGTATTTCAAGATTAGGTTTTGTCACTCCGATTGTCGGAGAGGTATCTCTAGGCCTTCTCGGTAATACACATCACATAAGCCTTGCAAGCATTGCAACTAATAAGTTAGTTGCGAGATGATGTATTACGGAACGAGTAAAGAGACTTGCCGGTAACGAGATTGAACTAGGTATTGGATACCGACGATCGAATCTCGGGCAAGTAACATACCGATGACAAAGGGAACAACGTATGTCGTTATGCGGTTTGACCGATAAAGATCTTCGTAGAATATGTAGGAACCAATATGGGCATCCAGGTTCCGCTATTGGTTATTGACCGAGAATAGTTCTAGGTCATGTCTACATAGTTCTCGAACCCGTAGGGTCCGCACGCTTAACGTTACGATGACAGTTTATTATGAGTTTATAAGTTTTGATGTACGAAGTTTGTTTGGAGTCCGGATGTGATCACGGACATGACGAGGAGTCTCGAAATGGTCGAGACATAAAGATTGATATATTGGAAGCCTATATTTGGATATCGGAATGGTTCCGATGAAATCGGATTTTACTGGAACACCGGGGGGTTACCGGAACCCTCCCGGGGGATATTGGGCCTTAGTGGGCCATGAGGGAGAAGAGGAGGGCCGGCCAGGGCAGGCCGCGCGCCCCCTCCCCCCTAGTCCGAATAGGACAAGGAGAGGGGGCACCCCCTTCCTCTTTCCCTTCCCCCCTTTCCTTCTCCAACAAGGCAAGAGGGGGGAGTCCTACTCCCGGTGGGAGTAGGAATCCTCCAGGCGCACCCCTTGGGGGCCGGCCGCACCTCCCCCTTGCTCCTTTATATACGGGGCAGGGGGCACCCATGACACACAAGTTGATCTACGGATCGTTCCTTAGCCGTGTCGGTGCCCCCTCCACCATATTCCACCTCGGTCATATCGTCATGAGCTTAGGCGAAGCCCTGCGCCGATAGAGCATCATCATCGTCACCACGCCGTCGTCTTGACGGAACTCATCCCGACACTTTGCTGGATCGGTCCGGGATCGTCATCGAGCTGAGCGTGTGCTGAACTCGGAGGTGCCGTACGTTCCGGTACTTGGATCGGTCGGATCGTGAAGACGTACGACTACATCAACCGCGTTGTCATAACGCTTCCGCTTACGGTCTACGAGGGTACGTGGACATACACTCTCCCCTCTCGTTGCTATGTCATCACCATGATCTTGCGTGTGCGTAGGAATTTTTTTGAAATTACTACGTTCCCCAACAATCTTTAGATCTTGCAATTGAATCTTTTAGTTTCTTGCTTATCACTAGTTTGGTTTATAAAAAGAAAACTACAAAAAAAATGGAATTGAGGTTGCATCATATTATTGATCATCTTGATAATATCTTTCTTGAAAATGATGGATCGGAAAATTGTGCTCAATTGTTAGAATAAGAAGTCAATAAAAATCTTGGCACAAAATATTCGAATGACGAGCATGATTGCAATGTTGTTAGTATGAGTTCTTTGAATATCCTAAATGCTAATGATGATTGCACAAGCCATGGCAAAAATGTTTCTTATAAGCATGTCACTTTTTGCGGAGTGAATTGGGAGTGCCTTTGCACACCAAAGAGGGAAGATAGATTTTTTAAGAAGCATAAATATTTAGAAACAAAAAGGTTGCAAGAGAGGCTACATGAATGTGCTGAAAGATGTAATTTTTTTGCCATCCTTGTGAACTTTGCAATGAACACGGTCATTTAAATCTTTAATGCAGATTCTTTCATGATCAAATAGTGTCCGAAAATTGTGATAACTTGATTACCCTTGAGCATCATAAAGAGCTTAGTCTTCTTTTGGGATGTGAAGAAATGAAACGTATAATTAAGGGTATTCCAAAATTTAACCTCGAGAGATTTCTTGATTTTGATCTAGAAGAATTTTATATGTTTTGTGCAGTAAATTGCATTGAGAATCCTTATATTGCCAACTATCTTAAGTCAAGAGAACAAATAAAATATGAATAGAGTACTAATGAAAGGGAAAATGTTTCCCAAAACCCTCCTAGTTTTTATTATGATGAATCAGGTAATGAGGAGGAGCTTCCTATCCAACCAATCTCATCAATAAGAAGCGTGAAAAGGTTAATTAAACCCACACATGATGTGGTGAAGAAGAAGAAAGGAAGAAAGAATAGAGGTAAAAAGGTATCTCTCCCAAATAATGTTGCTCCTATTATTGTTGTGCCTCGTGAAAATGAATCAAAAGTAATTTTTGAAGATGATACACTTGATGATGATTTTGTTATGCCTATTGCTTGTTGTGATGATTATGATTGGGAAGATAATGATACTTCTTATAATATTGGAAATCTTTTTGGCACCAACTTGGTAAATTATGAAGATATCAATTGTTATACCGTTGGTGCTATTCATACTATTAATGATGAGAGTGATTATGCTTATGATATGCCAAGCCACAAGCTTGGGGATGCTATGTATGATGAGAATGACATGTTTGAGAATTTATTTGCTGCAATTAATGTTTGTCCCAAGCTTGGGGAGGCTATGTTTAATGAAGATGATATTTTTAGTCCCCCTACTTTGATTGATCAAACTAATTTTGATGATAGCATGCCTCCCATTTATGATGATTATATTGATAAAAGTGGGTTTGGAAGAGTGTCAACTCTAGGTAGTAGTGATCCCACTATTTTGGAGGGTGTTAAATCTCATTACCATATTGATGAAAGTGGATTTGGAGAGGTAATGACTTTATTTAGTGATACATCCACTATTTTGGAAGAGGTTTCAACTAACTATGGCAATAAAGTTGCTTTCTATGATGATTATTATGATGACATGTATGCCATAGAGAGTAATAGATTTTCTATGCTTGTGGATCATGAAAATAATGATTTATTTAATGTTTATATTGATGAACCTATTCATGATGCTACTGAAAATTATTATGAGAGAGGAACTTATGATCCATGATGTTCTGCTTGTGTTTCAAATTTTATCTTTTATGTGAGCATCATTGAATCATCATGCCTAGCTTAAAAGGCATTAAAGAAAAGCGCTTGTTGGGAGACAACCCAACACTTTTACCTACTGTTTTTGTGTGTTCACATGATTATGCTACTGTATTGATCATGTTTTATTTCTTTTGTTTCAATAAAGTGCCAGGTAAAGCCTTTGGGATCATATTTGATCTCGCTGAAAAACAGAAACTTTTGCACTCACGAAAATAGGTCCCATTTTTAACAGAAGAGTGCTTTTGAGCTGATTGTTTTTGCAGAAGTTTAATATAAAAATTTCTCACGTGGTCCAATTTATTTCATAATTTTTGGAGTAGTATAAGTATGGTAGTTATCCAGATCATTACAGGCTGTTCTGTTTTTGACATATTTTGTTTTCAATGCATAGTTTGCTTGTTTTCTAGTTTCTATGGCTTATATTGCTCAATATAAATTGTGGAAATGATATGATACAGTATAAATTGTGTGCAAAAAATTATGAATCTTGTCTTTGATAGTACCAAAGTGAAATAGTTTGCTCTTTATCATACTAACCTATCTCACAAAGTTCTGTTAAGTTTTGTGTGATTGAAGTTTTCAAGTTTTGGGTGAGATATCAAAATGAGGAGAATAAGGAGTACCAAGACCCTAAGATTGGGGATTCCCGAGGCACCCCAATGTAATATTCAAGGAATATCCAAGCAACTAAGCTTGGGGATGCCCCGGAAGGCATCCCCTCTTTCGTCTCCAACATTATCGGTAACCTCACTTGGAGCTATATTTTCATCCGTCACATGATATGTGTTTTATTTGGAGCCTCAATTTATTTTGTTAGGATTTTCTTGCTGTCATTTAGAATCATGTTTTGCATATTTTATGTCAATAAGAGTGGCAATGATAGCCTTTGTCATGCTTATTTTGCAAGTATACATGTTGCTGTTTGAAAACAGAAAGTTTATCGATATTGCAAAAATTCCCGAGGAAAGTCAGAATGTGATAAAATGTTGAAACTTTTTGAAAAATAATCTTTGATAAATTTTCTACAGTGTGGTAGAATTTCATAATGTTTGGAGTTAGGGAAGTATTGATACTCTTGCATTCTTTACAGACTGTACTGTTTTGGCAGATTGTTGTTATGTTTGCATTGTTTGCATACGTTTGCTTGTTTAATGATTCTATTTGAGGATATGAGTATTAAATATGCAGAGGCATTTAGTATGCAATGTTGAATAATAATTTTAGTGATTTGATACAGTAGAGTATGATAAGGTTTTTGCATTGGTTTATACTAACTTATCTCACGAGTTCTTGTTGAGTTTTGTGTGGATGAAGCTTTTGAGATTTAGGAAAACCGTGATATGAGAAGAATTAAGGAGACACAAAAGCTCAAGCTTGGGGATTCCCAAGGCAGCCCAAGATAATATTTCAAGAAGTCTCAAGCATCTAAGCTTGGGGCTGCCCCGTTAGGCATCCCACCTATCTTCATCAACAATTATCGGTTAGTCTCGGTTGAGCCTATGTTTTTGCTTCTTCACATGATGTGTGCTATCCTTGAAATGTTATTTTTGTGTTGCTTTGCTTGTTGTTTTAATAAATTACTTAGATCTGAAAGTTTTTAATAAGAGAGAGTCCTCAAATAACTACCTATTTATTTACCTACTCGCATGATCTTCACTTATATCTTTTTGGAGTAGTTTGTCATTAACTCTTGTGCTTCACTTATATCCTATGAGTAAAATTGTTGAATGAATTGAATATGATGAAGTTGAAATTATAGCATGCCTAGTGGTAGCTTCACATTTGGGTTTAGAAAGTGAAACCTTTTGAGGTGTAACATCCCAAAATTCTAAATTTTGGAATGTTATAAACATATAGATAGTCTTGATTGATTGACTGAAAGTGAGTGAATTCGAAACTTTTTTTTGAAAGTTAAATGAGAGGGAATAAAATGACTTTCCCAAACTTTCATTTTTGCTTTTATGATCTCCATGAATTCAAATTCTTTTCACCACAAAACCCTGGAGAGAAGATGACATGACTTCTTCCATTTATTAAAATGACAAGAGGTGTTGAAAATATTTGAATTTCATTTGAGAATATTTCCAATTCTGAAACTTTAGGCAACTCAATGATTTTCACGAGCGAAGATAAAATGACTTCTTCAAATTATATGAAATATGAGTTGGGAGTTTCAAAGGATTAAATTCAAAGTTCTTTTGAATTTATTGTCAATTTGGAGTTATTGGAGTTTTATTCAAATTCTTTTTCTTGAAAAATAAAATATACAGAAATAGGGTAACATGATTCCCTACATCAGAAAATTGGAGAGAAATAAATTTGAAGTCATTTTGGTATTTTTAAAATGATTTTTGTTGGATTTTATTAGAGCAGTAGCACTCTTTACTTTATTTGATTTTGTGTGGATTTTATTTGGCATTACAAAATGTCCATGTTGTAGAAAATCTTTTCTGCAAATTTTGATATATTATATGCCTATATAATATTTTCATTTAATTTGTTTTATTATTTCAATTGTCTGGAAAATGTTTTCTAAAAACCAAAAAATATCCCTCTCTTGAATCTGGGCCGACCCAGCCCAGCCAAAGAACCTCCTGGCCTTGAACCGCCTCCGCCTCGCCCGCCTTCTCTCCTCCACACAGACGCTGCCACGCTCACCACCGACAGTGGGGTCCACTGTCGGGACCTTCTCCTACCCGCCGCGAGTCCGACTCAGCGCTCCTCGTCGGGGACGCCGTGTCCAGCGGGACTCCTCTCCTCTGCCCCTCACGCAAGCTGACCCCTCCTCCTATTTATACCGCCGGGCCCCGTTCCTCCTACTTTGCCGCGAACCGCGATCGCCGCCGCCCTCATGGAGTTCTCGCCTCCGACGAGATCTGCCCACTGCCGCGCCCGTTCTGCTCACCCTCGACCTCCGCCGCGCCGACATCGCCTTCCCTCCTCACGCCGCTTCTCCCGACCCAGCAGCCCACGCCGAGGACCGCGGAGCAGCCACCACGACGACCAGCGACGCCACCGTCTCCTTCTCCGTGGCGTCGACGCCCCACCATGATGGCCATGGGGTGCTCCTCGTCCGTCCGATCTAGGTTAGATGGAAAGGATTAGATTAGTTTTTTTATTTTATTCGAATCGTTTTTCCTTACTTAGTGAATGTTCACTGCTTTGCCTTCGCAGTGAACGGTTTTTAACCAATAGATTTCTGACACGCGGCCAGGGACCTAGGTGTAGATTTTTTTCCAGTTTAGTCCCTGTTTTTCAAATGACCACCACTTTTTACTCGTTTGTCCAAATCCAACGAAACCAACGCCCACTTCTTCGTTATGATCTCCTCTATCCAGTAATCCAACTCAAACATGTTTTTGAAAGTTTTAAAATTTGAATTCAAACAGATTTGTATTTGAACTTCGTTTGATCATAACTTGAGTTTTATAACTCCGTTTGAGTTGATTCTTTTTGCAAATCGAAGCCCTTGACCTAAACTTTCTGATAAGGCCAAATTCACATAATTTTGGTACTATTAGAAATTGTTTTATGTTGCAAGAGTTATTTGCTTGGTTTTGATGTTTTCCGAATTGTTTCTTCGTTCGGTCCGATGTTTTGAGTGATTGCTTATGTGTGGCTACTATTGCTTGATTACGATAGATTGAGCGGAGTGTGACGAGTAGAACTATCAAGAGTTTTGAGTGCGTATCATCTTCATCAACATTGCAGGCAAGTAACACTTTGATCATACCTCTTCTCATATCCAGTTTTTATGCATTAGATCTATCCTCAAACACTTGCATGATTAGGATCTAATTAAATTGTGGGTTATGGGAACTAGTTGAGGTAGTACCTATTACCTGTTTTATTATAAAACCCTTGGGAGTTACTTCTACGTTTGCTTATTATGCTATGCTATGCTAGTAGACGTGGATTGGGTGAGTGTATCCATGACAGATGTGAGATTGTTATTTAATGGTTTATTTAAGGTGGCAACTTAAACACACATCTGGGTGGATTGAGGCACCTAGTTTCGATCAGGACTTGCCTGTATTTCTTCGGACCGCCACCCAGGCTCAAAGGGATCATGAGATTATTCAAACTAGAAACTTCCGTGTGCAGCCACAAGCCATTATGGGCTCTGGCATAGTTGATTAAGTTGTGCGAACTCTTACGGGTAGACTAGCAGATGTAGGGGTTGTAGGTTGGTACGGTCTACCCACATGTAAGGTGCTAGCGCTTCTGAAAGACTATGTCTCGGTCATCTGTTTCTCAAACATCATGTAGTGCGAGAAATCCAACGGAGGCGATCGAGTCTTGTGGGGAAAAGTGCGCAAACCTCTGCAGAGTGTATAAACTAATCATGGTTAGCCGTGTCCCCGGTTATGGACATCTTGAGTATCTAGTACTTGGATTATCATGTGAATCTCATCATGTTACTTCTAATTAATATTGTTGGGTTTTTAATGAGTACTTTTAATTGGGATTGAGGATGCTGTCAACCATTCTCAATGTTTAACAACCACCATGATAGTTAAATAAATTTATTCCTTTATAGTAGGGAAAAATTGGCTTTACGCAAAAACTGTAACCATAGAGCTTTTCCACCAGCCATATATGCATGTAGTATAGGCTTATTCTTTCATTACTCTCTATGTGTTACATTGCCAGCATATTCCATGTGCTGACCCGTTTTCGGGCTGCAACGTTTCATGTTGCAGGATCTTACGACGAGTAAGTGATACGTTAGGGTTACGATTTCTACACTCAACTTTGCCATTGGTGTTGATGGGAATCCACAACCTCGTTACTTCCGCTATTTGGATTGAGGTAATTGTATTTACGTTATTTATACATGTGATTTACCTCTGTTATAAATCCTCAAGTACTGTGAGTGTCAGCATACCGATCCAGGGATGACACTTAAGCACAGAGACTTGATCCATTCGGGTCGGCTCGCTACAAGATGGTATTAGAGCACATGTTGACTGTAGGACGTGACCCTAGAAACTCACAAGCCCATAGGAAAGATTTTTCTCTACAACTTCATTTTCAAAAAGATCTTTTACCTCTCTTCTCTTCTGATCTTATTCAAATATTCCCTTTTAGTGAGACTATACCCCTTTTCCCTTTTGACCACTCGAAGATTCGACCGATGAGACCACTCCAAGGAGATAAGATATCGGACAACTAAGACCATTTGAAATGAAGAGGATTTTACCGTGTAAATGGAAACTATAACTGTTGAAGACTCCGAAGACTTGGAGAATTTGAAGGCTTGAAGAATATCCAGATTTGTATGACCTAGGAAGGCTACCCTTATGGAACTTGGTAGAATATGGAAGCTGCCAATACCCGAGATCAAGGTGTATCGGAGAAATACCGGAACATGGAGAGTTAGAAACTCAAAGTTTTGTCAAGGAAAACCCTAAGGCAGGAGATATCAACTATGGGGAGATAGCTCATGGAAATGACAAGAGCAGAAACACGGCTATCCATGAGGTTATCACCCGCATATGCTATTGCCACTGTGCTGAGTTAAGCATGCATTTCCTCAGAAGGATTGGATGGTAGAAGGCTGAAGGAGCATCTGTCAGCGAAGGATGCAGTTTTAACATTACCGTGTATCACCAGATCCGGAGTGTTACATCAAGAAGCTATGATGGACCTATAAGAAGCAGATTTGATAAGGAAGCGGTTCGTGAAGAACTCAGGACCCGAAGTGAAAGTAGACAAGTCAAGGAGCAAAACATCGAGATACCGGAGATTAGTCGAGAACAAGGACGAGAGGGACCATGGTTCATGTCAAGGATGTTGAAACCCAGATGTTTGGAACGCAACTCCAGAATATTAAAGGACGTCACGAGAGATTTCGCGACAACAGAGATGATCTGGCAAAAGAGCTTGAGAAAGACAAGCACGATCGGAAGAAGCCGTTGGAGACATGAACAAGACTTGAAGAGTTTGACGACATTGACCTTTAGAAGACCAAACCCTTGTTACATACCTGCGTTAGATGCGACGATTGTGAGCTGTCATTTGTTTGATGTTTTTCCGACAGCCACAATAAAATCTGCCTTTTCAAAACTTTTGTTTGTATTGTGTGTATCCCTCTCTATCTATCTTATCTCACCCCAAACCCATGGACCCGTTAGAGGAAGAATGGAGATGAGCTTGTATTGTCTGGATCGATGAGTCAATTGGAGACAGACCGATGGATTCAGAACATGGAGGATCATATGGAGAATAACCCTATAGCCGGAAAGGATATGCCCCAACATGCTCTTCAGTGCTTTGAAAGAGGTGTTGCTACTTGGTGGAGGATGTACCAAACCATCAATGGATGGCAAGGAGTAACCACTTGGAAATAATTTAAGTTGACTCTGCAAAGATCTCGTCTTGTGTCCCAGAAGTTGAGGCCTTATGGAAAGGATATGAAGAAACCTTGTGCATGCAAGCTTTGTGGAGAAATAGGACACAACCATAAAGAAAACAAGGACGAATACCCTCATAATCGGAGGATTATCAAAGGAGTTAGCCGAGGATTTTCAGGGAACTTCGATTGGAGATTGTTCCCAAAGGTTTTGTTGCATCAATGGAAGTTCAGTCTACATTGTTGGGAAAGATCCGTGAAGCTTAGAAGGATGACAAAAGATTGCTGAGATAAAAGAGAGGATGAGCGAAGGAAAGGCCAAAGGTTTTCGTAAGGATGAGCACGACACCTTATGGTTTGAGGATCGTGTATATGTGCCCAATAATGCAAAGATCAGGAAGTTAATACTTCAGGAGGCTCATGACTCACCATACTCGATTCTCCCTGGAAACACCAAGATGTATTTGGATTTGAAGGAGCGTTTCTGGTGGACTGGTATGAAGAAGGATATTGCGGAGTATGTAGTCGTAGGTGATGTATGCCAGAGAGAGTAAGAGCAGAGCATCAGAAGCCAGCGGGATTACAACAGCCTATGCCGATACCCGAATGGAAGTGGGATAAGCTTGGCATGGATTTCATTACCGGATTTCCCAGAACCTGATCGGGATATGATTCTATCTGGGTAGTAGTTGATTCGCTTGACCAGAGTCGCTCACTTTATCCCAGTGAAAACCACCTATACAAGTGCGAAGTTGGCCAAGA
The DNA here is from genome assembly GCA_021605205.1 of Aegilops longissima. Classification (NCBI taxonomy): domain Eukaryota; kingdom Viridiplantae; phylum Streptophyta; class Magnoliopsida; order Poales; family Poaceae; genus Aegilops; species Aegilops longissima. The sequence goes on from CM038678.1 coordinate 605,854,107, forward strand.
TATATTTGACCAGGATCGTATGTCTGCATGGAGTTCCGAGGACCATTGTATCAGATAGAGGAACCCAGTTTACTTCAAAGTTTTGGAATCGATTCGTGAAACTTTGGGTACTAGGCTAGAGTTGATGAGTCTTTCATCCGAGCATGATGGATAGACCGAGAGAGTCAATCAGATTACGGAGGACATGTTGAGAACGTGTCGCTAGATTATGGATCTAGTAGGGATGATAATCTACCTTCTGTGAGTTTCTCATTCAACAACAGCTACCAAGTCAGTTTGAAGATGGCCCTTTTAAAGCTTTGTATGGGAGAAGGAGCGGACACCGTTGATGTGGGATGAAGTTGGAGACCGTCGGTTGTTTGGACCAAATGTGATCAAGGAGCGAAGAGAATGTTAAGTGGATTCGAGATAGATCAAGGTAGCTCCGTCTGGCGTAAGAGTTATGCACTCAAAAACGCAAGGAGGTAGTCTATGAAATTGGAGACAGAGCATGTCTTCGTGTGTCCCCTCCGCGAGGATTTAAACGATTTGGAGTTAAGGGAAAGTTAGCCCCGAGATTTGTAGGACCATACTGAGTTTTGGAGCGTATGGGACAAGTTACCAACAAGTTGGAGTCACCCGAAGGACTGTCAGGAGTTCATGATGTGTTTCACGTTTCCAGTTGAAGAAGTGCCATGCAGAGATGGCCAATATTCCCCTGTAAGGATGCTTGACCCTGGAAAGGATAATGATGTTCCACGAAGTGGAGTATGGACTTCATAAGTATAAGTTTTTATCTCGGTATGTGGGACATCCCACGAGGATGAAGAGATGAATTTACTATTGGATATAAAGGAGGTATGATTGTGGAAATATGGATCAATGGAAATTCCATGATGAGTCTGAGTAATCATGTCCTAGTTTGGTGCCAATAGAAGGAAGGAAGACAATACAATTGGATGGATTTTAAGTATGCTAGGAAGCAGGAAGTTGGAAGTTGGAATAATGATCAGAAGCCCGAGGATAAAGTTCAAGGACTACAAGTGATGAGATGGGCCATAACCCACAGGTTCCAGGACCTGCCAAGAAGCAAGCACATTCTTGCTGAAGGAAAAACCCTGGAAGAGGATATGCCTTTATCAACCGACGATTCTATAGGAGTTTACTTAAAACCTGAGAGTTGTTAAGGAACGATAGATGTTTTGTTTGGCTTGTAGAATCAATGGATTTTCCGAACTTGGTTCGTCGACAAGGGAAATTCTGCAATGCTTGTGAGGATGACCGAGTGTTAGAATGCGAGATTCGCTAAACCATGTACAAGGTAATGATTTGGGTGCGGGATGGATTGATCACAATACCGACTTACTCTTATTATTCGCGTTGCTATATGGGATGGTAAATCTGAGTGACTTACCTATAGTAGAGAGACGACGATCAAAACCTTGTTTGAACCTTAGAATGGTATAAGTATTTTCCCTTGTACACGGCAGCTGTTGCCAGCCATAGGTTATACGGTGAGGTTCAACCCAGACCCATTTCCTGCAGGACAAACCATAAATCATTGACCACCATGAGATATCGATAGTTGTTTAGTAATGGCGCCGGACCGTCGACTAAGAAGACCCATCTCGGAATAACCGTACCAAGATGAAAGGACGAAGAATTGAGGAAAAGGTTATGCCACTACCGAAAGAGCCGGAGAAGGAATTATCCTTAAGATCTCGAGAAGACCGACACTTGTCAAGAATAAGGATGGAGTATCTGAGTTTTGATGGAACCATAACCATGCTTCTAAGGGTGGTAGCACCGAGACCCGGAGACGATCGATGGATTTTGGAGAAGACCCCAAACCCTAACCTACTTCTTTCTAGCCTCTCGAATCTCGAGGACTAGATTCATTTTAAGGTGGTAGTTTGTAACATCCCAAAATTCTAAATTTTGGAATGTTATAAACAGATAGATAGTCTTGATTGATTGTTTGATTGATTGACTGAAAGTGAGTGAATTGAAACTTTTTTGAAAGTTAAATGAGAGGAATAAAGGACTTTCCCAAACTTTCATTTTTCTTTTATGATCTCCATGAATTCAAATTCTTTTCACCACAAAACCACGGAGAGAAGATGACATGACTTCTTCCATTTATTTAAATGACAAGGGTGTTGAAAATATTTAAATTTCATTTGAGAATATTTCCAATTCTGAAACTTTAGGCAACTCAATGATTTTCACGAGCGAAGATAAAATGACTTCTTCAAATTATATGAAATATGAGTTGGGAGTTTCAAAGGACTAAATTCAAAGTTCGTTTGAATTTATTTTCAATTGGAGTTATTGAGTTTTATTCAAATTATTTTCTCCAAAAATAAAATATACAGAAAATAGGGTAACATGATTCCCTACATCGAAAAATTGGAGAGAAATAAATTTGAAGTCATTTTGGTATTTTTAAAATGATTTTGTTGGATTTTATTAGAGCAGTAGCACTCTTTGCTTTATTTGATCTTGTGTGGATTTTATTTGGCATTACAAAAATGTCCATGTTGTAGAAAATCTTTTCTGCAAATTTTGATATATTATATGCCTATATAATATTTTCATTTAATTTATTTTCATTATTTCAATTATGCGGAAAATGTTTTTAAAAACAAACAAAAAATATCCCTTCATTAATCGGGCCGACCCAGCCATCCAGCCCACCCATCCCAGCCCAGCGGCCTCCGCGCGCCCGAACCGCCTCCGCCTCGCCCGCCCGCTCTCTCCTTCGCGCGCACGCTGCCACGCTCAGCCACCGACAGGTGGGGTCCACCTGTCGGGACCTTCTCCTACCCGCCGCCGGAGTCCGACTCCAGCACTCCTCGCCGGCGACACCGTGTCCAGGCGGGACTCCTCTCCCTCTGCTCCTCACGCAAGCCGACCCCCTCCTCCTATTTATACCGTCGCCCGGGCCCCGTTCCTCCTCCTTTGTCGCAAACCGCAGCCGCCGCCCTCGGGAGTTCTCGCCTCACGAGATCTGCCATTGCGCCGTGCCCGTTCGTCACCCTCGACCTCCGCCGACGCCGCCATCGCCTTCCCTCCTCGCGCCGCTTTTCTCCCGACCAGCACCACGCCGGAGGACCGCCGAGCAGCCACCCAGCGACCCGGCCGCTGCCGTCTCCTTCTCCGCGACGTCGGCGCCCACCACCATGATGGCCGTCGGTGCTCCTCGTCCGTCCGATCTAGGTTAGATGGATAGGATTAGATTAGTTTTTATTTTATTGAATCGTTTTCCTTACTTAGTGAATGTTCACTGCTTTGCCTTCGCAGTGACGGTTTTAACCAATAGATTTACGACCGTGGCGGGGACCTAGGTGTAGATTTTTTTTTCTAGTTTAGTCCCTGTTTTTCAAACGACCACTACTTTTTACTCGTTTGTCCAAATCCAACGAAACCAACGCCCACTTCTTCGTTATGATCTCCTCTATCCAGTAATCCAACTCAAAAATGTTTTTGAATGTTTTAAAATTTGAATTCAAACAGATTTGTATTTGAACTTTGTTTGATCATAACTTGAGTTTTATAACTCCGTTTGAGTTGATTCTTTTTGCAAATCGAAGCTCTTGACCTAAACTTTCTGATAAGGCCAAATTCACATAATTTTGGTACTGTTAGAAATTGTTTTATGTTGCAAGAGTTATTTGCTTGGTTTTGATGTTTTCCGAATTGTTTCTTCGTTCGGTCCGATGTTTTGAGTGATTGGTTATATGTGGCTACTATTGCTTGATTACGATAGATTGACCGGAGTGTGACGAGTAGAACTATCAAGAGTTTTGAGTGCGAATCATCTTCATCAACATTGCAGGCAAGTAACACTTTGATCATACCTCTTCTCATATCCAGTTTTTATGCATTAGATCTATCCTCAAACACTTGCATGATTAGGATCTAATTAAATTGTGGGTTATGGGAAGTAGTTGAGGTAGTACCTATTACCTGTTTTATTATAAAACCCTTGGGAGTTACTTCTACGTTTGCTTATTATGCTATGCTATGCTAGTAGACGTGGATTGGGTGAGTGTATCCATGGCAGATGTGAGATTGTTATTTAATGGTTTATTTAAGGTGGCAACTTAAACACACATCTGTGTGGATTGAGGCACCTAGTTTCCATCAGGACTTGCCTGTATTTCTTCGGACCGCCACCCAGGCTCAAAGGGATCATGAGATTATTCAAACTAGAAACTTCCGTGTGCAGCCACAAGCCATTATGGGCTCTGGCATAGTTGATTAAGTTGTGTGAACTCTTACGGGTAGACTAGCAGATGTAGGGGTTGTAGGTTGGTACGGTCTACCCACATGTAAGGTGCTAGCGCTTCTGAAAGACTATGTCTCGGTCATCCGTTTCTCAAACATCATGTAGTGCGAGAAATCCAACGGAGGCGATCGAGTCTTGTGGGGAAAAATGGGCAAACCTCTGTAGAGTGTGTAAACTAATCATGGTTAGCCGTGTCCCCGGTTATGGACATCTTGAGTATCTAGTACTTGGATTATCATGTGAATCTCGTCATGTTACTTCTAATTAATATTGTTGGGTTTTTAATGAGTACTTTTAATTGGGATTGAGGATGCTGTCAACCATTCTCAATGTTTAACAACCACCATGATAGTTAAATAAATTTATTCCTTTGTAGTAGGGGAAAAATTGGCTTTACGCAAAAACTGTAACCATAGAGCTTTTCCACCAGCCATATATGCATGTAGTATAGGCTTATTCTTTCATTACTCTCTATGTGTTACATTGCGGCATATTCCATGTCTTGACCGTTTTGGGCTGCAACGTTTCATGTTGCGGGATCTTCTGACAGTAAGTGATACGTTAGGGTTACGATTTCTACACTCAACTTTGCCGTTGGTGTTGATGGGAATCCACAACCTTGTTACTTTCGCTATTTGGATTGAGGTAATTGTATTTACGTTATTTATACATGTGATTTACCTCTGTTATAAATCCTCGAGTACTGTGTGTGTCAGCATACCGATCCAGGGATGACACTTAAGCACAGAGACTTGATCCATTCAGGTCAGGTCGCTACATGAGGCTTGACAATCACTATATTGGTCATACAAGCAATTCACGAATAATTAGTACAAGGAAGAGAACTTTCACATGCAAATACACTATCCTAGAAATCTTTTGTGATTGTGAGCCCCCATCAAATATTATATGCCAAAATTGTTGACATTGGACAAGGAAGACAACGTAATGATTTATGTTTGTTCATATTCACATAGAAGTCATATTGTCATAGAATCTTCAACATGTGGTGCTTGCTCCCCATCTTTGCTAGCCAGAAATTCCGCACCAAGTAGAGATATTACTTGTGCATCCAAAAACCCTTAAACCCAAATCTTATTTTCAAGAGTCCACCATACCTACCTATATGTGGTATTTCCGTGCCGTTCTAAGCAAATTTGTATGTGCCATCTCTAATTTTCAAAAATAAATTTCTCTTTTGTGTCCTCGTACCGCTCGCGAGGCGGTGTAGGGCGGCCAATATTTTCCATGCTAGATGTGTTATTCTCACGATGAGTGTTATTCACTTGTCATTGCACGAGAGTAAGACAAAGGTTTTAGGGATGCCCATTCCCGAAATGAAAAATGAATTTACTTTATGTTGTCAAATAATAAATTCCTTGGAAAGTGTTGGTATGGAGGGCACCCGTGGATACGGCTAGCCATGGAAAGTGAAAGTATGGTGGAAAAAGGAATAAACTTTATTTTCTGTGTGGGAACCGCCTATGATATATCTAGCATGGAAAGTGTTGGGAGCTCTAAGTCATTTTCGTTGGTGGGAAATGTATGCCTTTCAAAATGTTTTTATCTCTCAATTTTCGCTTTGAGCTCTGGCACCTCTACAAATCCCTACTTCCCTCTGCGAAGGGGCTATCTTTTACTTTTATGTATTTAGTTTCATGCAAGAGTCAAAGTTTTTCTCTCTATTCCTTTTTTCTTTTTCTTTTTTGGCAAGCATCATGTGGTGAGGAAATATCTAGACACATATCCAGTTGAATATGGGTAGCATGAGTTATTATTGTTGACATCACCCTTGAGGTGAATACGTTGGGAGGCAAAACAATAAGCCCCTATCTTTCTATGTGTCCAGTTGAAACGTTTTGCTCATGTGTACGCGGTGCGTGTTAGCAATCATAGAAGACTATATGATGGTTGAGTATGTGGAGCTCTTACTTAGACTCCGTTGAATAAGTTGAATTGCAATTGCTTGGTGACTAAGAACATAGGTTGTTGGGTTTCAAGAGAGTTCATTGTTTAAACCTTAACATGTGAATTGGTTGCCACTACAACATGAGAAATTTTATGAGAAAGAATTGCTGTTATGATGCTAGGAAAAGTGATCAAAACTGTCATTGATCAAACTTATGCACTTTGCTAGCATTCACACTTCATAAATTATTTCTTTTATCATTTACCTACTCGAGGACGAGTAGGAATTAAGCTTGGGGATGCTGATACGTCTCCAACGTATCTACAACTTATGAAGCATTCATGTTGTTATTTTATCATTCTTGAATGTTTTACAATCATTTTATAGCAACTTTATATCATTTTTTGGGACTAACCTATTGATCCGATGGCTCAAAGAGCCGCTGATGTTTTTGCTTGTTTTTTACATCGCAGGAAATCAATATCAAACGGAGTCCAAACACCGTGAAACTCCACAAATATTTTTAATGGGCCAGAAGACTCCCGATGGGCCAAAGAAGCACTTGGCGGTGCCCTGACGGGGGCACAACCCACCAGGGCGCGCCAGGCCCCCTGGCTCCCCCAGGTGGGTTGTGCCCACCTCGGTGGCCTCCCGTACCCCTTCTTTGCACTATAAATTCCCAAATATTCCGAAACCCTTCGGGGTTAACCTAGATCAGAAGTTCCGCCGTCGCAAGGCTCTTTAGCCACCGAAAACCAATCTAGACCCGTTTCGGCACCCTGCCGGAGGGGGGAAAGCATCACCAGTGGCCATCTTCATCATCCCGGCGGCCACCACGATGAGGAGGGAGTAGTCCACCCTTGAGGCTGAGGGTTTGTACCAGTAGCTATGTGTTTAATCTCTCTCTCTCATGATCTATATCATGGGCTTTGTAAATATAGATGGATCATATGATGTTTCTACCCTCTATACTCTTGTTATGATGAATTGAATCTTTACCCCTTGTAGTTTTGTCTTGTCGGATTGAATATTCAGAGGTGAGAACACATGATATATATCTTGCAATATGAATACTTGAGATGACAATTGGGGTATCTTATTGATTCACTTGATATATGTTATGGCATTCAACTCGCGGATTCCCGCAGTGATATTGGGGCAATCTATGCATAGGGGTTGATGCACGTTTTTCTCCGGTAGAAACTTTGGGGTCTCTTTGTAGTTCTTTGTGTAGATCGAGTATTATGAATATGAATTTTCTTTGGTGTTATCTTAGTACGAACTCTTGATTAGATCGATCGGAAAGAATAGCTTTGAGTTGGTTTCGTACCCTACAAACAATTTCTATATTTTGTTCTCCGCTAATAGGAACTCGGGAGTGATTCTTTATTACACTCTGAGGGATAATCATATGATCCAACTATGTTAGCACTGTTGAGAGATTGCACTAGCGAAAGTACGGGCCCTAGGCCTCATTTTTAAGCATCGCAACACCGTTTTTGGGCCCGTTTACTAATTGCTACCTTGCTGTTTTTATTTATTCAGATTATAAAAATATATTTCTACCATCCATATTACACTTTTATCACCATCTCTTCGCCGAACTAGTGCACCTATACAATTTGCCATTGTATTGGGTGTGTTGGGGACACAAGAGATTTCTTGTATTTGGTTGCAGGGTCGTTTGAGAGAGACCATCTTCATCCTACGCCTCTCACGGATTGATAAACCTTAGGTCATCCACTTGAGGGAAAATTGCTACTGTCCTACAAAACTCTGCGCTTGGAGGCCCAACACGTGTCTACAAGAATAAAGTTGCATAGTAGACATCACTTCCTATCCTCTAGCTCCCTATCTTTCTGATTTTTCATTGCCTCCAGCTTCTGTGCCAACTCACCTAGCCTAATGGTGCTTGAGCTAGCTTGACTACCTTGACTAGCATTAGTCTGGTTGAGCATCACTTGGGCAGCACTGGGAAACCCAGAATAAGGTAATGGCCTCTCTTGAACAACCCTTGGTGTTGGCATCCGCAGAATTATCAGATTATGATACAAGAAAAGGAGGAAGGAAATAAAAAGCAACTGATTCTGCAATAATTTATACCTGGGCAATCATGTTATCCACCATAAGACCTTCTAACTCATCACTTGGTTCTTCTTGTCCCTGCAATTAGACAGAAACACTTTGTGTTAGTTGTATTGCAATCATGTAGATAATGCATTTGGTTTTGAGGAGCTGCAACTCTTTATTACCTGATTTAAGACTGGATCATCTTGATGTGATGCATCTGGAGTTGTGGGTGGCACACTGGTGCACCATTGCCTTCATCTAGAGCTGCCACATTGCTCTACTATTTGCACTTGGTGGTGGAAGTCCAGCCTTCAAGTATTCGCATCCAGACTTGTTGTGATCTGGCTCACCACAATATGAATAGTGCACGATTACACCATGCCTTGTGTTTTTTCCCTCCCATTGTATGGCCAACCTCTCCAGGTGCTTCTCTCCTTGCAGTGGAAGGCCTTCCTACATGCTTCTGGTACAATGGTGGCAATATTGAGGGCCCACACATGTCCTCCCACTCTCTCCTATCTTTGCAAGGGTAGATAATGTTATCGCATGCCTTCTTGAACATTTGCTTGGAGTAGCAAGGGTCTACCAGTTCAAGAGGGTCAATTCTTTCATTCCTACAGCAGGCTACCACATGAGAACATGGCACCCCTGATTTCTGAATTCTTCTACAAGTGCATGTTCTCTTATGCGAGTCAACTATGTAATCTACCCCTATGTCACCTACTAGGAAAAGACCATCACCTGAGCAATCCAGATAGCATGTGTTTGCAAACTCACATGCTTTCTCAACTTGTTTCCTGATTTTAGGGCATATATTAGCTGGCCACTTGTTTGATTTAATCTGCTTGTTATAATGCCTGCTCATAAGTTGCCTATATATTATGTCAACCATGGTAAGTATTGGCAGCTCCCTAGCCTCCAAAATATACCTGCGAATGTCACTTGTGTTAGAACAACCTAAGTATGACAATATTTTGGTAAGATTGGTAGCAAATAACCTAAGCATCAAAATATTGTGAGCTAACCTGTTAAAAACTTCACATATGTTGTTCAATAGTATATCACATTTTGGCAGATCGCTCTGAAAGGCCTTCACCAAGTGTTGGGTTCCTGCTCATGAAGCAATTTGTGGGCTTCTGCATTAAGTAGCTTCATTTCCTCCATCCCCTTCTCATATAACTGAACTGTGTTGCTCCTTGCTATCTTCCATAGTTAGTTCTTCAAAATATCCCCTTTGAAATGCTGCTGGAAGTTCTGCCACATGTGCCTCACACAAAATCTGTGTTCTGACTGAGGGAATAGTAGTCAACTGCATTAATGAGACCCTGCACATTGCATTAATCAAAGGCTTTAACTATAGGGACAAACAACCAACAGTAACAAGTGCATGAAACAAGTACAAGATGAAGATCAACATTAACAAGTGTTACCTTTTGCTTGTCTGACATGATAGTCTAGGGTTCAGTGTTGATGATGCCAAGATCCCTTTTCAGTGTGTCAAGGAGCCACACCCAGTTAGGGGTGTCCTCCACTTCAACAACAACAATTGCTATTGGAAAGATGCAATTATTTGGATCTATACCAATAGCTGCAAGTAGTTGACCTCTGTACCTTGTTTTTACGTGGCAGCCATCAACAAAGATCACTGGCCTACAACCCAAAAGGAATCCTCTCTTGCAAGCATCTAGACACACACACACACACACACACACACACACACACATATATATATATATATATATATATATATATATATATATATATATATATATATATATATATATATATATATAGCTTGTTGAACCTTGAATTCTCATGAAGTGAGACATAAGAATGATGAACCAGGGTTGCTTCTCCTGACTTCATTAGTATAATTCCAAAGAAGCTTGTAATGTCCTTCTTCATCACCATATACTATTTTCGTTGCCATCCTTCTAGCTCTCTACAACTTCATCCTGCCTAGTGTCATATGCCATTCTTTCTGAACAACCCTAGAAAAATTCATAAGGTTCATGTCTTGATCAGCCTTGAACATCTCTAGGTACTTATGTGCTAGGATTTTAGCTGTGAAAGCCCTAATCTTGCACTTCTTGCTGCATGTGTGCTCACTCACATATCTTTTCACCATGAAAGCCATAGTCCTATTATCATATGATCCCCACAAGTACCATGTGCAGTCTTCATCACACTTTGCTTTCAATCTCTTCCTGTCATTCACATGCAACTTGTTATCAACTCTGTTCTGACATCAGTACTCTTTGATGGCAGTCCTTGTCGGTTCAATATCTGGCGTATCTCGTAGTAGGGGTCCTAAGCTAGGCGTCTTGGAGCGATGATAACATGGACATGGGATTTTACCCAGGTTCGGGCCCTCTTGATGGAGGTGAAACCCTACGTCCTGCTTTTGATTGTATTCATATGGGGTGTAGTACAGAGTACATGTATCTACCACGAGATGATAGTAATGAATATGAGAGATTGTCTATTGACTAGCCTGGCCTCATTTTATATAAGACACCGGAGGCCTAGGGTTTAGGAGAGTCATTGTCTTGGGCGCCAAGTCTTGTGGAGTCTTCCTTGTATCGCGGGGGTTGTCGAATCGGCCCATGAGTATCTGACCATGGGGTCCTCGGCCCAATCCAACTGATCGGGAGACGACGTGGTGAGTACCCCCTAGTCCAGGACACCGTTAGTAGCCCCCTGAACCGGTCTTCAAGTTGGGGACGCTCCTCGATTCTTCCGAACTATTCTTCACCTTCGGTCGTTGGTCTTGAAAACTGGTTCAACAAATCTTCTCGTCTTTGATCTTGAGGATCGTCGAGGTGACTCCGAAGAATTTACACGTCGGGTATACGAGGAGCCCCTTTAAGTTTCCGGCCTTTATCAATGCCTTATTACTTTTATGTCATACCTCGGGTTTGAAGTTCTTCCCGAGCGGCAACGTCCTCTTACGTCCGAGCTCCAATGTCGGACTGCTTTCGAGGTATCTTTAGCAGCCGAGCACCAATGTCGGACCGCTTCCGAGCTCCAACGCCGGAACGTATCCGAGCTCCAACGCCGGACTATGTCCAAGCTCCAATGCCGGACTGTATCCAAGCTCCAACGCCGGACTGTATCCGAGCTCCAATGCCGGATTGTATCCGAGCTCCAACGTCGGACTATGTCCAAGCTCCAACGCCGGACTATATTCGAGGTGTCATAGATCACCTTGGTTCAAAAAAGTTGAAGGAGTTTAGCCGAGCTTAATGCCGAAATGCCCCCTACGGAGCCAGCCACTGGCGTCCGGGCTTTATGCCGGACTGCTTCTGGGGTGTCTATCGTAGTTGAGCACCAACGCCGGACTGTATCCGAGGTGGTGCACCACCTCGGCCACGGGCTGATTTTTATGAATTTAATTCTGAATTATGCAATGTAATCTCTGCCGAGATGTATAGCCAGTAGCCCTCAAGGTGCGTGTTGGCCTAATATCCGGGATGCACCTGAAGGAAAAAATCAAACCGCTGACCCTAGTAGCCCCTGAGACTCAGGTCGATTCATAAAATCAGCCTGAGGATCAATTCCCAGCTCGGCAACATACTTAGGAATAGAAACGCGGTGTGCAAAGTCCTCGAGACTCAGGTTGGGTGCGGCCGACCAACCTGAGGATAATAATCTCCTCGAAAACTACATTGCGCTTTAAATTTTCTGCATTGGATTGTCAATGCAGTAGCCCCCGAGGCACTGGTCGGGTGGCAACACCAGATCAGGGGATCGATGTGCCCTTTTAATATTTGTAAATAATAAGCCCGAAGCCTAGTAGCCCCCGAGCCTTAATGCGGGCACGGGAGGCCGAATTAAGGATTGATATCCATAGTAAAATCACAAATTATGTGTAATGACTCTATGTATCCAAGTACTTTACATCATTAATGCTCGGACCCGCATTGTACAAAACTTTGTTGACCGACCATCGGTTTCAACCTCCTCGGCCAGCAGCCGAGGAGTGTTTGACCTACTTTATGAAGCCTTTGTGAGGGCAAAGATTTACGGCAAACAAGGTAATCCGGCCATACGGTTTTATTAATAAAGGTACGCAGAGAGACATGTTATATTATTATTTAACATAAGAAACATCGTCCAAAGAAAATAGTCCCGCTATCGGTTCCTTTCTTTGGGTTGTCATGCTAAGCATGATCATGAAACCTCAGCTCCGATCGATGTGGGGGGAAAATACTGAGGATTTAGTTCAGGGAAAGCTTCCAAACTCTGTGGTCTAAATGAACCCAAATTTTCACTTCCGTTGCGACCGTTTATAATCTGAAAGTGGCCCATCGTCGGCTTCTACACCCTTGTAGATGCTACGCAGGGTGTTTCCCAAATAACAAAACAACCCTTAGCCGACGTCTCGGTGCCAGAAGGCGGTTGTGTTTAGCAGAAACGAGGCAATCAGATATGCGGGCTTTATAACTTTCACTTAGTCATAGGAGGTTAAAGTTGGGAGGCCAGCAAGTAGCCCCCCGGTAAGTGTTCGGCGACAGCCGAGGCCAAGCCGTAAACACTTCGGCCAATGTTATGAACGGCCCGTCATTTAATACAATCATCGGACCGCTGACCAGTTTATGCTTATTGTGACAGTCAGTTTTCGGCTTTCTCCACTGAGGTGCTTAACCATGCGAGCTGGAAGCACAATTGCAGTGGTTCTCCCTTTGCACACCTAGCCGAACAAAGCGGAACATAGGAGGCAAGCACAGGAGCAGGGCAACCCAACTATTGACAGAAGACACAATTCGAAACTGATGCATATATAGCAATATCCGAGAATTTTTGCCGAATCCCTAAAGGTGTTCGGCGTTGCACTGCAAAACTTATGCGGAAAGCACACAAATAGTTGAAAAGTGCCATAGAATTGGAAAACCAAAAAAAATCAGTAAAAACTCGACGTCCGAACTAGATCAATTGTTCGGTGCCAATCAGAAATTGGTCTTAGAAAACAAAAAGAAAAAAAATGTGCTTCTGTCGTGCTTTAACATGACACATCCTATCTCAAGACTTCAAGCGGGTCAGCCTACGGCTTCAACCTCCTATCCCGAAGGCGGAGTACTTCTCGTTAGGCCAGTTTAGCAAACTTTAGCGGCTTTGAGAGAGAAATTAGGCTCCTCGGCTATTGACCACACACTCGCGTCGAATAAAGGAGTGATAGAAAAAAAGACTTTGCAATGACCAAGAAGAAGAACACTTATTATAAAATAGCTCACATAAATTTAAGAGCCCCCGAGTGACTTGGGTAAAAGAGTGTATAATGATTGTATGCACCGAAGTACTTATATCATATATTTGTTCACCCGAACTTTAAACGCGTCTTGACCGACCGTCGGCTTCTCCCTCTTCGGCCAAGGGCCGAAAAGTGTTATGTACTCCACCTGTCGAGAATATCGACGGTGTTTCCTATAACCAGGCAATCAGGCCATAAGGCTGTAACAGACAAAGTGCGCTCAGGGAACTTATGCTATATTACTGACGAAGTGTAAGAAGCATCTTCGAAGAGACTTGTGCAATAGATTTTTTGTACTCATGAGTTCCGTTGTGTGCCGACCATAATTGAAAACAATAAGAGCGCTAGCTTTCGGCTTCACCCAGTCTGAGGTCAGAGCTCGGAGGACTCGGTCGTGACAATCGCAGAGGTGCTCCCTTTACTCCCTAGCCGAACAATCGGGAACGTAGGGGTAAACACAGGAGCAAGGCAACCCAGCTTGCAGAACACTTAAGTCAATATGGTGCATATTATGGCGTAATACACGAACAAGGAACGAAGACGTACACGTATAATCATTTGCAAGAGGAAAGGCTTCATAAAGGAAGCCCCCAAGTAAACGGGGTATTTGAATTTGTGTGTCACGAACAAAGTTTGGACAAGGAAGTTTTTCACAAACAACTTTTTTGCTAAAAAAAAGTAAAATGCTTGGTCGGACCGAACAAAATTTAAAATTTTAAAACTTTGAGTATGAAAGCGACTTAGCTGGTTAATGTGTTCGGCGTTGATGATGCGGTCCGAGCTTGGTGCGGGAGGAGGTCTCAGCCCCCAAGCCCGATGTGGCTGAGCGAAGAGCTCGGCACTCCGAAGAGGTGAAGCCCCCAGTCTAGCCGAGGTGATGGAGCAGGTCGCCGGGTGGCACTGGAATCTCCGGCCGAGTAGGTTGATGAAGCGAAAATGCGGGGTTGCCAACACAGGGCCGCGCTCCAAGGCAACGACACAATTTGGTCGATGGAGGTGGGCGACGACGTCACCCAGCGGTGTGGCGTAGTGGAGGCCGATTATCTGCATGCATGAAGTAGCACAAAGCAGATAGCAAAAAATAAATAAATAAAAATTCTTTATAAAATTCTTTATGTAAAATAAATTATTAAAAGAGATGTGGCGTGGCGCAAGGCCATTGTCGACACTGGGCATTGGCGCGGCGAGATGACAAAATCGGAATTTGCAGGCGCGCGAGATTCTGAGATCTGATCGTGTGCGGGCAGCGACGACAAGATATCAATCGCCTGAAATGGCGGCATGATGTAGACCTGATTGCAAAACCTGCTGCACAAAAAATGCTGACCTGCAGAGAATACTCTTTGAACAGGAAACACATGTACATGCGTCAACAAAATATCTCTGCAAAAAATAATCCAGTACAAACAGACAAAAAATATTCTATATGTAATAATTTCGTGTGATAAACGAATAGTCAGGAAAATTTGAACCTGTTTAACAAGCGATGACCATAGTAGACCGAAGCATATAAAAAGAAGCAGTCTGTACCAACTAGTACAAGCTAGTACCAAGAATAGACTGGTTTCTAATCCAAACGTGAAGTAGTAGTACTTGAATTACTACAATCCACGGATCAAATCTAGGGCATCGTGCAAAATACTAGAAGTCCATCGCATTAGTACTTTGGTCTAGGCCTTCCATAGCAAAAATACTACTAGCGTCCAGCGACGGCCTAGGTGCCGAATTTAAAAAGGGAATAAAGAAACAAAAAAAGGAAAGGAATCTCCCCTTGGATGGCCGCTGCCCGTGCGAGGATTTGTCCTCGGCTCTGTGATCCAGCGCTACATACGACAATGCGCCAGCTGTTAGTTGATCTTTGGCTAGACCACGTCGTCTACCAATACCGAAACCGAGGTAGAACACCGGTTACCAAGGCATCTGGCAGCGAAATTTTAGACCTTGATCTCAATCTAATCTGCAAACCAAGCTCGAAAACCAGCGATGATTCTCACAAACTAACTAGTACAGAACATATCTGACTGAAAAAATTATCACCTGATTATCCATCAATCCGTGTCGATCACCTAGCAGGCTCTCAATGAAAGCACCAATGTCGGTTCAATATCCGGCATATCTTGTAGTAGGGGTCCTAAGATAGGCGTCTTGGAGCGATGGTAACATGGACATGGGATTTTACCCAGGTTCGGACCCTCTTGATGGAGGTGAAACCCTACCTCCTGCTTTTGATTGTATTCATATTGGGTGTAGTATAGAGTACATGTATCTACCACGAGATGATAGTAATGAATATAAGAGATTGTCTATTGACTAGCCTGGCCTCGGTTTATATAAGACACCGGAGGCCTAGGGTTTAAGAGAGTCCTTGTCTTGGGCGCCAAGTCTTGTGAAGTCTTCCTTGTATGCGGCAGGGTTTGTCCGAACTGGCCCATGAGTATACGGCCATGGGGGTCCTCGGCCCAATCCAACTGATCGGGAGACGACGTGGTGAGTACCTCCTAGTCCAGGACACCGTCAGTCCTCACCAGCTCTACACTCTCAAACACCTGCCCAACATGAAACTTTGGCCTATGAAGATACTCTTCTCTGAAGGATTTGAACTTCAAATTGAGCTCTTCATCATCTGACTCAGGATCCCACAAATCATCAGTCTCTGACATGTCTTCATCAGAGTGGTATGCTTATTTCCGTTTCTGTTGATTGGTAGGAACTACTTTCTCTTTTCCTTTTTGCTTTGCTTTCTCATTTGATTTCTTTTCATCTATCTACTCAGGTTCATCCTCATCTACATTATCTGCATACAGATCATCATCACCATCTCCTATCTCATTGTCACTGTCCACAAGCAGATCATGTTCATAATCTTCATCATCAGTATCACTTGCTCCATCCTCTTCTTCCATTGCATGGTTCAGCTAGTTCTTCCTGGCACTCCTCCTCATTCTCATGTTTCCACCTGCATCACCTTCTAGCACACCATCTACATGTTCTTCATGTCTTTGATTACCATCCTCTGTCTGAACTGATGCCCTCTTAACAAACTCAAACCGGTTGACATCATCCTCCTCATCACAATCAGGATAGACAACTTGAATAGGAATAGGTGCCACATGTGTCTCTGCTTCCTCTCCTTTTCCATGCTCTACTTCTAGTTGAACTTCTCCATGCTCTGCTTCTGCCTCAGCTTCTCCATGCTCTGCTTCTGCCGCAGCTTCTCCATGCTCTGCTTCTGCCTCGGCATTCTCTGCATTGCTATGCACTCTTCTTGTTGGGCTGAAAACTAGAGGCAGACTAGCTCTTGGATGATTCACAACATCATCCTCACTAAGGTTAGCACAGAAGCTATCATCATGTTCCAAATAGAGGCTGAAAAAGTGGTGACCAATATCAAGAAACATTAGCATTCTGCCAGCCTGTTCATCATCAGTAATTGCCCTGAGACCATTTGTGCTAAGTGTAAGGATGGGGACACGGTAGAACACCTTAACCCTCCCTGCCATCTCATAACCTATTTCTTCCACAAGATTTTCAATCATAATAGGAGACCAGGTGACCCTTTCCACTTGATCATACCAAATGGCACGTCCATCTACATAAGAACGGTTCCTGCCTTCGCCAACAAAAAAATCCAACATGGTTGATCTGCACCGAAAAATTGCTGCTTCGACGACCTGACAGAACAACAACAGTAGTATATGCATCACAATCGATGATAGCTTCATTTTGGTTACCTCTCAAAAACCCTAAGCCCCAATTCCCTTAACCCCCAATTCCTGACTGAAAACCCTAGAACAATCAGTCCTACCTTGCAACTAGAACACATCTAAGATGGAAATGCGGCCCTAAAAGGAGGTCTTTTTGTTGGGGAACGTAGCATATAATTTCAAAAAAATTCCTACGATCACGCAAGATCTATCTAGGAGATGCATAGCAACGAGAGGGGGAGAACATGTCCACGTACCCTCATAGACTGAAAGTGGAAGCGTTAGATTAACGCAGTTGATGTAGTCGAACGTCTTCACGATCCAACCGATCTAGTACCAAACATACGGCACCTCCGAGTTTAGCACACGTTCAGCTCGATGACGTCCCTCGAACTCTTGATCCAGCAGAGGGTCGAGGGAGAGTTTCGTCGGACAGCGTGGTGACGGTGAAGCTGATGTGATCCGCGCAGGGCTTCGCCTAAGCACTACGACGCTATGATCGGAGGAGTAAACTGTGGAGGGGGCACCACACATGGCTAAGAGAACAACTATTGTGCTATGGGGTGCCCTCTTGCCCCTGTATATAAAGTAGGAGAGGGAGGAGGCCGGCCAAGGGGGGCACCAAGGGGGGAGGAAACCGACTTGGACTCCATGTCCAATTCGGCATCCCCTTTCCTTCTTCCGGAGAGGGAAAGGAGGAAGGAGAGGGAAGAGGAGAAGGAAAGGGGGGCGCGCCCCCTCCCCTAGTCCAATTCGGACTCCTCATGGGAGGGGGGCGTTGTTGGAAATATGCCCTAGAGGCAATAATAAATTAGTTATTATTATATTTCCTTGTTCATGATAATCGTTTATTATCCATGCTATAATTGTATTGATAGGAAACTCATATACATGTGTGGATACATAGACAACACCATGTCCCTAGTAAGCCGCTAGTTGACTAGCTCGTTGATCAATAGATGGTTACGGTTTCCTGACCATGGACATTGGATGTCATTGATAACGGGATCACATCATTAGTAGAATGATGTGATGGACAAGACCCAACACTAAGCCTAGCACAAAGATCGTAGTTCAGTATGCTAAAGCTTTTATAATGTCAAGTATCTTTTCCTTAGACCATGAGATTGTGCAACTCCGGATACCGTAGGAATGCTTTGGGTGTACCAAGCGTCCAACGTAATCGGGTGACTATAAAGGTGCACTACGGTATCTCCGAAAGTGTCTGTTGGGTTGGCACGAATCGAGACTGGGATTTGTCACTCGATGTAAGCGGAGAGGTATCTCTGGGCCCACTCGGTAGGACATCATCATAATGTGCACAATGTGACCAAGGGGTTGATCACGGGATGATGTGTTCTGGAACAAGTAAAGAGACTTGCCGTAACGAGATTGAACAAGGTATCGGGATACCGACGATCGAATCTCGGGCAAGTACAATACCGCTAGACAAAGGGAATTGAATACGGGATTGATTGAGTCCTTGACATCGTGGTTCATCCGATGAGATCATCGTGGAACATGTAGGAGCCAACATGGGTATCCAGATCCGCTGTTGGTTATTGACCGGAGAACGTCTCGGTCATGTCTACATGTCTCCCGAACCCGTAGGGTCTACACATAAGGTTCGATGGCGCTAGGGTTATATAGGAAGTTTGTATGTGGTTACGAATGTTGTTGAGTCCGGATGAGATCCGGGCGTCACGAGGAGTTCCGGAATGGTCCGGAGGTAAAGATTTATATATGGAAAGTTGTTGTTGGGTTAGGAAAAGTTCGGTTTTTCGGTATTGTACCGGAAGCTTCGGAAGGTTCGGAGGATTCGGAGGGGTCCAAGGTCCGTAAATTGTTCCACCACGTCCAATACAGTAGCATGGGCTGTAGGGGCGCCTAGCCTAATGGGCCAGGGCACCAGCCCCCCAAGGCCCATGCGCATGGGAGGGAAACCCTAAGGGAGGGCCTCCACTTGACTTGGGAGGCACTCCTCCCCTCTTAACCGCCCCAAGTCCCATCTAGGGCTGGCCGCACCCTTGGGGTGGGAAACCCTAAAGGGCGCAGCCCCTTTCCCCTATATATACTTGAGGTTTTGGGCTGCCCAGCAGACATGAGAACTTCTCCTCTTGGTGCAGCCTCCTCCTCCTCCTCCTCCTCTCCTTGGTGCTTGGCGAAGCCTGCTGGGATGCCACGCTCCTCCATCACCACCATGCCGTTGTGTTGCTGCTGGATGGAGTCTTCCTCAACCTCTCCCTCTCTCCTTGCTGGATCAAGGCGTGGGAGACATCACCGGCTGTCTGCGTGTGTTGAGCGCGAGGTGCCGTCCGTTCGGCACTAGGATCTCCGGTGATTTGGATCACGACAATCGACTCCTTCAACCCCGTTCTCATGAGCGCTTCCGCTTAGCGATCTACAAGGGTATGTAGATGCACTCTCCTTCCCTCGTTGCTAGAATCTTCATAGATTGATCTTGGTGATGCGTGAAAATTTTGAATTTCTGCTCGTTCCCCAACAAAGGGTATCGAGCTAGGTCTATTGCGTAGATTCTTTGCACGAGTAGAACACAAAGTAGTTGTGGGCGTTGATGTTGTTCAATATGCTTACCGTTACTAGTCCAATCTTGTTTCGACGGTATTGTGGGATGAAGTGGCCCGACCGACCTTACGTACTCTTCGTGAGGCAGTTCCACCGACCGACATGCACTTGGTGCATAAGGTGGCTAGCGGTGCCGATCTCCCACTTTAGTGGGAACAGATTCGATGAAAAGGGTCCTTATGAAGGGTAAATAGCAATTGGCATATCATGTTGTGGTTTTGCGTAGGTAAGAAACGTTCTTGCTAGAAACCCATAGCAGCCACGTAAAACATGCAAACAACAATTAGAGGACGTCTAACTTTTTTGCGGGGTATGCTATGTGATGTGATATGGCCAAGAAGAATGTGATGAATGATATGTGATGTATGAGATTGATCATGTTCTTGTAATAGGATTCACGACTTGCATGTCGATGAGTATGACAACCGGCGAGAATATAGGAGTTGTCTTTATTTATTGTATGACCTGCGTGTCATTGAACAACGCCATGTAATTACTTTACGTTATTGCTAACCGGTAGCCATAGTAGTAGAAGTAATAGTTGGCGAGACAACTTCATGAGGACACGATGATGGAGATCATGATGATGGAGATCATGGTGTCATGCCGGTGACGATGATGATCATGGAGCCCCGAAGATGGAGATCAAAAGGAGCAAAATGATATTGGCCATATCATGTCACTATTTGATTGCATGTGATGTTTATCATGTTTATGCATCTTGTTTACTTAAGAATGACGGTAGTAAATAAGATGATCCCTTACAACAATTTCAAGAAGTGTTCTCCCCTGACTGTGCACCGTTGCTACAGTTCGTCGCTTCTAAGCACCACGTGATGATCGGGTGTGATGGATTCTTACATTCACATACAACGGGTGTAAGACAGATTTACACAGCAAAAACACTTGGGGTTAACTTGACGAGCCTAGCATGTGCGGACATGGCCTCGGAACACGAAGACCGAAAGGTCGAGCATGAGTCGATATAGTAGATACGATCAACATGAAGATGTTCACCGATGATGACTAGTCCGTCTCACGTGATGATCGGACACGGCCTAGTTGACTCGGATCATGTAATCACTTAGATGACCGGAGGGATGTCTATCGAGTGGGAGTTCATAAGATGAACTTTATTATCGTGAACATAGTCAAAAGATCTTTGCAAATTATGTCGTGAGCTCGCGCTTTAGTTCCTTGTTTAGATATGTTCCTAGAGAAATATAGTTGAAAGTTGATGATGGCGATTATGCGACGATGAAAGCTTATGTCCTTAATGCACCGCTCGATGTCTTTGAACCCCAAGCGTCGTTTGTGGATGTTCGAACATCGGACATACAAGTTTTGATAACTACGTGATAGTTCGGTTAAGCGGTTTAGAGTAGAGGCACCAAAGGCGTTTTTGAAGCGTCGCGGAACATATGAGATGTTTGAGGGCTGAAATTAGAATTTCGGGCTCGTGCCCACGTCGAGAGGTATGAGACCTCCGACGATTTTCTTAGCCTACAAACTAAGGGAGAAAAGCTCAATCGTTGAGCTTGTGCTCGATTGTCCGAATACAACAATCACTTAAATCGAGTGGGAGTTGATCTTCCGGATGAGATAGTGATGTTTCTCCAAAGTCATTGCCACCAAGCTGTTAGAGCTTCGTGATGAACTATAACATATCGGGGATAGATATGATGATCCTTGAGGTATTCACGATGTTTGACACAGCGAAAGTAGAAATCAAGAAGGAGCATCAATTGTTGATGGTTGGTGAAACCACTAGTTTCAAGAAGGGCAAGGACAAGAAGGGACACTTCATGAAACGGCAAATCGATTCTTTGCTCGGTGAAGAAACCCAAGGTTGAACCCAAACCGAGACTAAGTGCTTCAGTAATGAGAGGAGCGGACACCAAGCGGAACCACCCTAGATACTTGGTAGATGAGAAGGTGGCAAGGTCGATAGAAGTATATTGGATATACATTATGTTAATGTGTACTTTACTAGTACTCCTAGTAGCACCGGGTATTATATACCGGTTCGGTTGCTAAGTGTTAGTAACTCGAAACAAAATCCACGGAATAAGCGGAGACTAGCTAAAGGTGAGTGACGATACGTGTTGGAAGTGTTTCCAAGGTTGATGTGATCAAGCATCGCACGCTCCTCTACCATCGAGATTGGAGTTAAACCTAAAATTATTATTTGGTGTTTGCGTTGAGCATAGACATGATTGGATTATGTCTACCGCAATCTGATTATTCATTTAAGGAGAATAATGGTTACTCTATTTATTTGAATAATACCTTCAATGGTCTTGCACCTAAAGGAATGGTTTATTGAATCTCGATCGTAGTGATACACATTTTCATGCCAAAAGATATAAGATAGTAATGATAGTACCACTTACTTGTGGCAATGCCATGTAAGTCATAAACGCATGAAGAAGCTCCATGTTGATGGATCTTTGGACTCACTCGTTTTGAAAAGTTTGAGACATGCGAACCATGTCTATTGGTGTATACGCATGAAGAAACTCCATGCAGATGGATCGTTTGGACTCACTTGATTTTGAATCACTTGAGACATGCAAATCATACCACATGGGCAAGATGACCTGAAAAGCCTCGGTTTGATAAGATGGAACAAGATAGCAACTTGTTGGAAGTAACACATTTTGATGTGTGCAGTCCAATGAGTCTTGAGGCATCGATGAATATCGTTATGTTCTTACTTCACGATGATTCGAGTAGATATTGAGTATATTTACTTGATGAAACACAAGTCTGAATTATTGAATGGTTCAAGTAATTTGAGAGTGAAGTTTAAGATCTTCGTGACAAGAGGATAGAATATCTATGATATGATCATAGAGATGAATATCGAGTTACGAGTTTTGGCACACAATTAAGACATTGTGCAAATTGTTTCACAATTAATACGCTGGAACACCATAGTGTGATGGTGTGTCCGAACATCATAGTTGCACTCTATTGGGTATGGTGCGTACCATGATGTCTCTTATCGAATTACCACTATCGTTCATGGGTTAGGCATTAGAGACAACCGCACTCACTTTAAATAGGGCACCACGTAATTCCGTTGAGATGACACCGTATGAACTATGGTTTAGAGAAACCTAAGTTGTCATTTCTTAAAGGTTTCGGGCTGCGACGCTTATGTGAAAAGTTTCAGGTTGATAAGCTCAAACCCAAAGCGGATAAAATATATCTTCATAGGACACCCAAACAGTTGGGTATACCCAGATAGGGGTAGGCAGTTTTGCTCCGAGAAAAGAAGCCCCGCTATCCCCAGATATCCGTCCCAGCTCGATGGTCATCTGCTTATCTCGCCAAATATAGCAGCCATGGGCAGGAACTGAACCGCATCTCCGTCATCGGATTTCATTTCATTCTCCAGGTTAAACTGCGCACGTATCCTGACGTCATAGGCCAAGAGTCAGTTCTCTTCTGCCCTCTTTCCGGTTGGCCTGTTTGGCATCTCACTCCACTAATCCAGAAACAACTTGTTTGGCAGTTTGAGGGAAAAGGCATGGGAATTTTTAAACCCTACGCCCTCCTAATTCCCATTCCCTAGTACCACTTCCCTCGAAACAAACACGCTGAAAGGGAATCGGGGACGGCCACAAAGTGGAAACCCAACCACGGACCGTCCAGGGCGGCTGTTGACGGCGAAGCGAGGCCGAAGCGGGGCAACGCCAGTGGCCGGCCCGTCCCACTGCGCAACGCCAGCGTGCCGGTCGACATGGTGGTACGGCCCCCGTCGCTGGCTGGCGGTCCCCGCCCCCGTCCCCGTCGGCGAGGGAGAGTCGTGCAGGTGTGCAACCTCCGCACCGCACGTCTCCACCAGGAGGCACGTGCGAAGCAGGAAAGACGGACTGGTGGTCTGGTGGATGGATAGATACGCGCGACGTGTGGTGATTATTTCCGTGCAGGGATAAAGCGGAGGCCGCTTTTGTTTCTATTTCTGCGCGGGGAGAGGGAAAGCCACCGGCCGCTTCTCGAAGCTTCTGGACCGTCTGGCCAATGGATGCGCGCGCAACTGCCGCGCGGTCGGCCCTGTTGGGGCCGCTCCTGGCCGTCCACCGGCGCAATTCTCGCGCGTGATGCCAAAGCCGAATAATAAACCATCCGCAAACGCTACGTGCACCAAACCAAAATTACAGTAGACTTTCTTGTTGCTAGCAAATTGGGAGCTCTTCTTCTTCTTCTTCTTTTTTTTGCCGGGAGCTCTGCTTCGTTCGTAGAAGTTACGGCAATGACCCTCCGGGTTTGGGATTTAGACTTGGCCATGGCGGTCGCTTTTTTCTGAATTTACTCTAAGACTTTCCGGCGATCAGCAATGTGTCATTGAGTGAGAAACAAATTTAGTGCCTTGGAGGTGTTTATAAGGGTAAAATGTGCGCGCATGTGTTCATAGAGTGAGTGTATGCACATGTTTGATTTTGCTGGTTTGTTGCCTCAAAATTTCGACAAGAATGCCCCCAGCTGTAGGATGCACACTATGTGGACATGCACGCATGTATCGATGTGTACATGTGTGAGTGTTCACTGCATAGGAAGAGGAACTGTTTTTTAAATCATCCTCGGGGTGAGAGAGTCCTTGCCTAAATTTCATTTCAAAGTTGCTTAACGCGAGAACAGAAAATCACGCCACATTTTAGAGTGTTCTTTCTGTACCGGCCTTTCGAGTCGATTTGTCCGTAAGGTACAGTATGCTGAAATGTTTGCCATTGCAACATTGGTTGAAAGACTTTCATTTTGAAAAAAAAAAACGTTCGTTGCATCCCATATTTTTCATAGGATAGTGAGCAATATGAACACTGGCGGAGCTTAGGCAAGGCCGAATGGGCCGTGGCCCGCCCAGCCCAGCCGAAAATGGGGAAGGATGAGATGAAATTTGAGCCTTAAGTACAAGTACTATGTGTAATTCCTTAGCCTGGCCCACCCAGCCTTTTTCTTGTAACTCCGCCACTGAATATGAAGGCTTGAGCGTGGGGGTTACAGGTCATGCCCATAGCAGCCCAATCGGCCGATATAGATGCGTAAAGGTAAGCCTAAGTCAGATCCCCGGAGCGAATGCACATTTAAAAAATAGGTGATTCCAAGTTTGTGAGTGTTGATGCGAATGCGGCGCATTTGAAAAATAGGTGATTTCAAGTTTGTGGGTGTTGATGCGAATGCGCATTCAAAAATAGGTGATTCCAAATTTGTGGGTGTTGGTGCAGAGGGGGCAGATGTCATCGTCAATGATAATTTTCCTCTCGAGGTTCTCGCATGTGTTCAATCCGTCCATATGTAGTAGCCAACCTATGATCTTGATTCGTGCATGTACGTTTTGCTTCACGCATGTGTGCCAACTCAAGCAAGAACATTTGATTGCAAGCTCAACTACTTATTTGTGATGAAAGAACCACTACTCGACACATCACCTGAACCCTCAAGATTAACCCGCAACAGAAGAACATGTAGAGAGCATAATTCCGCGGTCATAACCACGGTTATCCATCTACACAAGGATCGGTCGATATTCTCATATAAAATAATAGGGTTTTAAAGCATCTCTAGCAGGTCCCTTTTCACCAATGAACCAGCTATGCGGGAAGTTGGCATAAAAAACACCCCAACTTCTCTCTATAGAGGGGAAGGGTCTTTCAGTATAATCCCACCCACTTTGGTGGGAACCAGCCCCCAGAGTTTTCACGTCTCGACACGGTCCCCCCTCACCGCTGCCCCACCTCACCGCCACACGCTGCCGATCGCCCTGCCGCTACTCGCCGGTTGCTAGCGGCACAGACGCAGCACCATCGCCTCGCTGCCACACGACGCTGATCGCCCGCGCTTCCACCGCTCGCGCCGGGCCCGTGCCCCACCGTACCAAATGTAGAGTCGCAACTAAAACCGGTTGAAGACAATTTGGGCTTATACATGCCCCGACATTAAGTGATCGCATCTGAATTTCCTTTTTGGCTACAATGGACAAAGATGATGTCTTCTGTCAGAAAAAAAAAGTATCACATCAATTTTGCATTTGGTAGCCGGCGCCTGCTCTCCATAGTCATCAGTACCATATACTTTTATGAAATACTAATGCAAAAGTAAATGGGACATTTTGGGAGCATAACCTATGCCGCTTCTTGTTTTAAGAAAGAAGGGGTGTGTGTGTGCGCGTCATCGCCCGTAAAAGACTGAAGTCATGACCCAAAACAAGCGAAGCACGCAAGGCATATTTTAACTGGTGGACGCGGCGTGAGCCGGAGGTCAAAATCGTTCGGTGTGGTACCGGTAGCCCCACACCCCTCTGCCGTCCGCTTCCCACCCCACCCCACCCCACACCCTCCTGGCCCGGTGACACGTACGCCCCATGGGGCCCCCGCCCCAACCTCCGCCCTTCCAGAACCTTCCGGCCAATTCCTGGCCAGGAATCCCCGGCCCGATCCAGCGGCCCATCTCGCGCCACGTGTACGGCCCGGGCCACCTCGGCGTCTGACGTGGCGCCCCCGCCCCGGGGAAACTGATACGCCCAAATCTCGCTGCTTCCAGCCTCACGCTCCGAAAGCAGGCGCCCGCTGCTCCCACTTCGCCCAGCCAAACCAACGCCATCTCCACCCCTCCCGTGTGTCCGCCAGCGAGCGCGAGCGAGAGTTCGAGACGGAGGCTATAGCGGCGGCGAGTACGGAGATTTTCGAGGAGATGAACGGCGGCGGCGGCGGAGGCGGAGGAGGAGAGGTGGGCTTCGTGGGGGGAGGCGGGGAGGAGGAGGAGATGGACGAGGACGGCGCGCGGGAGGCGGGGAAGGAGCAGGTCGTGCTGATGTGGGGCTACCTCCCCGGCGTCTCGCCGCAGCGCTCGCCGCTGCTGGGCCCCGTGCCCGTCAGGCTGCCCCCCGCGGCGGCCGGCGACGCCTGGAGGGATGTCTGCGGCGGCGGGTGCGGCTTCGCCATGGCCATCTCCGGTGACGCCTCGCGCTCTCCCTTCTCTCTCTTTTTTTTTTTGCTCCGTTTGTGTTCTGTTACTCTCAGTGCGTTGGTTGTGCTCGTTCTTCCCGTTGGCTGCGCAGATCTGCTGCGTGCGTCGGCTTGTGCTGTTTCTGTACAGGATTGCTTATTTGCTAGTAGTATTCGGTAGTGGATTTTTGGCCTGATGAGTGAAGGACGGTTTTGCGGTACAAGTACTTTGTAGGAGGAGGAGCGTGTCAGAAATTTTGTTGAATTGGCACACTTTTGAATCTGCTTTTGAAATAGCTGACCCTGAAGTTGCATTTTCATGCTGACTAATTGGCGAGTGAAGTTGTGTGGTTGGGATTTGTGTTCTACTGAGTGCTAAACAATGAAAAAAGAGAGAGAGGAAGGGTTACATTTGTGGAGCAAAGCTTGTTTCTCAATTTATCGGAGTCTTTTCTTATGATGTTCTCATGGATCATATCGTTACTGTGGTGTGATAGGAGTAGCAAGATGAAGGACCTCGTGTTCTTCGAATGTCCGTTCAAATCCTTTATTGTAAATTTGCCTTTTGTCGTTGGACCAATACCAACAGAATTTGCTGATGTACTGTACAAATTCAGACTCTTAGTTCTAGCTGCCGTTTATTCAGTGATATGCCAAACTGAAACATGTTCTGTCATTTATTGGCTTTGGTCAATGTGATCAGGTTCTAATCGACACTGACCTGTGCATTTCATTTGCTTTAGAGTCTGGAAAACTCCTCACCTGGGGCTCTACTGACGATATGGGTCAAAGTTATGTGACGGCTGGGAAGCACGAGGTAAAGTTAACAACACACTCGTTGCCTTTGCTCTCTTGTATACGATGAGAATACTCGAAGATATTGCTAACGTGGCCTCTTGTACATCTCAGGAGACTCCAGAGGCTTTTCCTCTTCCTAGTGATGTTGCTATAGCGAGGGCTGATGCTGGGTGGGCTCATTGTGTTGCAATAACCGGTATGCAGCTCATCATACATGCAGAACTTCGTGCTTTGGTAAGAACTCAATTTTTTTTTGGTATTGGTACTATTCTCATAAATGTTATACTGGATCAGATGAAGGGGTTGTCTATACATGGGGTTGGAAAGAATGTGTTCCAACTGGAAGGGTCATTGCAGACCAAGCTTCAGTTGGGACTTTGGAGAAGGATGAAAGACAGAGCGCAATTGCCAACAACCAAGGTGACGATGCTTACTACATGTCCTTTCTCAGTTCTTCATTAAGAACATCTTCAGAAGGGTTAAATGCTTACAGATATATCACATAACAAAGGCAACTCCATTGCAGTGAGCCCCAGGTCACAGGTGTCTAGGACAAGCAGTGGAGCGGCATCTGGTCCTTCTGAAAGTAGAGGTACCGAGGAGAGCACTAAGAGGCGACGGTTGTCATCAGCTAAACAAGGAAATGACAGTTCGACATCTGGTGATGAAAACCTTTCTGCACCACCTTGTGTTGTGACATTTAATACTGGAGTGAAAATAACGGCAGTAGCTGCTGGTGGTCGCCATACATTAGCATTATCAGGTAACGTACATTAGTACATTTGGCAGTGCTCTAGTACTATTTTTAACCTATCTGGAGAACTTTGCGGATTAAGACCCAATATTTCTTGAAAACTTCAGATTTTGGTCTGGTATGGGGTTGGGGATATGGAGGAGAAGGGCAACTGGGTCTGGGGTCCAGAATTCGTACAGTTTCCTCCCCTCACCCTATACCTTGCATTGAATCAACATCGTACGGCAAGGATCGGCTATCAGCTATGAAAGGCAACAAAAACGCTGAAGGACAAATTAATAAAGTAACAGGAAATCGTGTGACGGCCATTGCGTGTGGAGGCCGCCATAGTGTTGTGGTAACGGGTTAGTTCTTTCTTTCAGTCTCTTTCTGGTACTTCTTTTATCGTATCCTTCTAGAGACAGTACCAATCATTTTTGGTCTCGAGATGGCATGGGTCAATAACTAAAGTTGGACACATTATGTGTGGGCAACAGTAGATATTTGAATATTTCCTTTTTTTGCGGGGGACAGTAGATATTTCCAATGGGTCAGTTTAAGTTTGGCGTCAGAGTAAAATAATATTTATGGTGTATTCAAGAATGAAAATCCAATTGCTGCCAGCTTGTTCCACTGGAGCAAAGTGATGGTGCTTACAGGAAAAAAAGGTTACTGTGTGGTACTGCTTAGACCCTATTCGGTAGTCAAGCATGTACGATACCATTAGCTTACCGTAGGGACTTTCCCTACAGTTTGCTGGTAAAAAAAAGATACCATTAGCTTACTTGGAGGAGAGATATTTATCTAGGTATTTCCAACCAAAATGTTGAATGGGAGTATTTTCTGGACAAATGCACAATCATGAGATTTATAGAACTAAGATGAGTTGCTTATGGGGGACATTCTTCCATTGAAGCTACAACATTAGCAATTGTTCAATTCTTAAGAGTACTGCCCTTTTCAATTGTACATATCACGGATTGCTCAAGAGGGCCTGAGGTCTTGGGAGTTGATGGCTTGACCATGTTTCTAGGGAGGCATTTGATTAGCAGCTAGTCCGTTTTTTTGGCTTCTGGGTTCGTCCTGGCCTTGTCCCCTTAAATGCAAGACAGAGTCCGCAGTCGTCCCTCTTTCTTTTCTTAATAGAATGGCAGTGCTCCTGCCCTGTCACTTCAGAAAAACACAGCCCCCTTAATTTTAGTCAAAATTTCCCCTGCACCTTTTTAACAGCTAGCTCTTGTTTGCAGATTCAGGAGCACTTCTTGCATTTGGGTGGGGACTGTACGGGCAGGTTAGTCTTTTCTATTTCACCACATAGTTTGATCAAACAAGTTTGTGATCCCAGTAATATATTTTGTATTGACTAAAAGTTATAACAATGGATCAGAGGATATACTTGGGGTAGAAGTGTTTATGTCTTAGTATGCCAGAACTCACCAATGGATCAACATGATCCGCCACTCACAGGACTTGTTTACCATCTCAAAATGGTTTTATCTTGCAATTGTATTCCTTAAGACAGCAAATCTATGGTGGCAATTCTGATATAATTTTATGCATATATGAGGAAGTATGT
Organism: Aegilops longissima; assembly: GCA_021605205.1. NCBI lineage: Eukaryota > Viridiplantae > Streptophyta > Magnoliopsida > Poales > Poaceae > Aegilops > Aegilops longissima. The sequence continues at coordinate 605,883,954 of CM038678.1, forward strand.
GTCGGAAACTGTTTGGGTTTCATTTTTTGCATTTTGCATCGATAACAATGATTAAGGTGACATACTTGATTAGTCTGTATGTTTTTTTTGCGGGTGGATTAGTCTATATGTTTTGACCTGACATATTCATAAAATCAGTGTTTTTAATCACTGTGCTTTATTTTTCAGTGTGGACAAGGGAATACAGATGATGTGTTGAGCCCAACATGTGTATCAGCTATTCTGGGAGTCAAGATGCAAGATGTTGCCGCAGGGTTATGGCATACAGTATCCATATCTGCAGATGGTGATGTCTATTCGTTTGGAGGCAACCAGTTCGGGCAGCTGGGGATTGGTTCTGATCAAGCTGAGGTGGGAACTTTGATTCCTTTTTTTCCATTCTTATTACATAACATAATCTGATTCAGGATCGGTTCTGATAAAGCTGTCTGTTCACTACACCAAATGCATGAGAGTGTTATTTTGTTTTGATGCAGACTATACCAAAACTGGTGGATGCCCCCAGCTTGGAAAATAAGAATGCAAGATCGGTGTCTTGTGGAGCTCGTCACAGTGCAATAATAACAGGTACTATATTGTTGAGACATGGAAGTAACAGTTGCTGTATTTCCTTGATTCTAACACTGTTATGAAATTTCCTACAGATGAGGGCGAAGTCTTCTGCTGGGGATGGAACAAGTACGGCCAGGTAGGTATCTCTTTGCTTTACTACTACGATTTTTCACAGGTGAGGTGGGGAAAAAACCTTGGTGTGATATGATCTCTGATCTGAGCTTTGGAGTTGCGCGTGCGTGCAGCTGGGCCTCGGCGACTCCATGGACAGAAACGTGCCCTGCATCGTCCCCGTGGACGAGTACCACCCGCTGAACGTGTCGTGCGGCTGGTGGCACACCTTAGTGCTCGCGGAGTCCCCGACGTGATGCCGAACCCCTAGCGAAGGAGGAGCTGAACTGCCCCTGTAGGTCAGGTGACAATTTTGTTAGGAGTTTGGTAGACCCATCATCCAGGATTCCAGGTCCCTTGTACATACATGAATGACGGTGCATACAGTGACATTGTGTATCCATCCATCTTCCCTGTGCACCGGTACAGAGTGCAGCATTGGACGGACAAGGTTTGTATCGCGCTGTGTGTATACGGTCGAGTTAGGAGGATTTGCTCGCACTGTTTGATTGTGTATACTTACATTCTAGTAGGTTCAAAGAGCGCGTAATTTGTGCTTGTATGATGCTCCAGCACTTCCAGCTACCTTAACAGAGATGTAACTTCAACTGCGAAGTGTGTTGTCGTCTGTCACCTTTGTTTTGCTCCTGAAGAACTTTTAACAGAGATGTAACTAAAACTGCAACGTGTGTTGTCGTCTGTCACCTTTGTTTTGCTCCTGAAGAACTTTTAACCGTGTCGAAAAATAGAAACCAAGTAACAAGGCATGCATACATTTGGAAATGGCATAGCAACAAGAACATGCAATTGCTCGTTGCAAACGATCCAGTTAGCTAGCAAATGTTCTATCTTTTCCTTCGATTTCGAGACAGCATCCGGATTGGACAGGTGAACAAGCGGCCGTCGTTCCGTCCGCTGATGCTCGTCTATCCACTGTGCTTCAGTCCCTTTTGAGTTAGACCCCGACCGTTGGTGAGTTGTACTTCCTCCGTTCCTAAATATTTGTCTTTCTATACATTTCAAATGAAATACAACACATGTAGATATATTTTAAAGTGTAGATTCGCTTATTTGCTTTGTATGTAGTCATTTGTTAAAATCTCTAGAAAAACAAATATTTAGTAACGGAGGAAGTATGTCTTAGAACCTGCACTGATAATTCCAACTTTTTTTTTAGACAATGACAATTCCAACTGATCAGACGCGAGAAGAATGACGCAACATCGTGATACAACAAGCCCAGGGAAGAATATATGCAAGAGCGGAAGCTTTTTGTTCGGTGTACTAATTACGCGCACTTTCATATAGATTGTTATATCACAGTCACCCCATCCGAGCGAAAGAACATACTGTATGTACGTGGCGTTGATGGGACGGCCCATCAACGCTACGTGCTCGCTCGCTCGGTCGCCGCCCATATGCTTCATTCGCTCAATCAACAGCTAACCGGTTGATGGATGACCATTGATCGATTGACTTGTTGACCGACCACTCAAAAAACAAAAGATTGACTTGTTGACCATTGAATTTCCAGGGAAAATAAATCGGATATTTTGAAAAAAGTTCACCAAAATTGAATAAAATATTCATGAAGTTGAAAAAAGTTAATAAGTGTGAAACAGTTCATGGATTTGACAAAACTTCATGATTTTGAAAAGTTAGTGGTTTGAAAAAAAGTTATATATTCGAAAATAATTTATTGAATTTGAAAGAAGTACGCCAATTTTAAAAAAGTTCATGGATTTCAAAATAGTTTGCCTATTTAAAAAATGTTCATGATTTTTAAAAAATTGTCATGAATCTGAACAATATTTGCGAATGTGATTTTTTTTATTGATTTGATTTTTTGTGAATTCAAAAAACATGCATAAATTTAAAAAAAAATTGTGTACTTAGAATGAAACAAAAAATAGCTTTTTTTACAATATATGCAAGAAATTGTGCCTTTTTATACTCAAGAATTATGTGCAAACCACTGCCATATGGCTGGTACTGACAAAAGCGATATGGTAAACTTGTGTACGGCTGAAAAGCCGCCTTAAGTAATGAAAACTCCCTATCTTCCACAAAAAAAAAGATTAATCACTACCACATACAATACAAACCAAATGATTTTCATTAGTTATAACGTATATACGCTCAAATTTTATTTTATTTTTGCGAGAAGATACCGCACACTCAACAGAGTATATGACGTTCAGCCGTTCAAGAGTATGACGGTGGAATGGATGCATGCAACACAAGTCATCGTGCTGTTTAAACCGGCAACAAGATCTACTGGTCCGAGACTCCGAGTACATGTTGTTCAACTGTTCGACTGGCCGCGGGCACTCGACGTCGGTCCAGCGATGAAGTCGACCATATCCACCCGCCCGCCGGGCAGCCACGCAGAGGGCACGGCCGCGGCCGAAGGAGCGGTGGCCATGAATTGTGTTGCATGCCTCCTGTGATGATGACTTGCGTGCGAGCTGCGTTTTTTTTCTCTTTTTTGGACAACACGAGCTGCGTTTTTTTTTTAGAAAAACAACACGAGCTGCGTGTGAGTAGCACGCGATGCCTTTTCTTCTCGTCTCCCTCTCCCGATCTGGGCCTGGGCTCCCCATGACCCCATCCATAGTCGGGCCAGTTCAAGTCAAAGCTCATCGGGCTGCAGATACGAAAGCCCACCCACGGTTAGCTCCAGGATATCAGCGAACCCGGTCCGGGTGCGTGCGAGGAGCAGAGGCTGGTCGTTTCATTTAGTCCCACATCGCGCAGCGGGAGGGATCGAGGGGGTCGGCGAGGCTATAAGAAGGAGGGGGCGGCGTGAGTTGCAACTCATACCTTTCTCGGCCTTTTGGCTAAGATCAAGTGTAGTATCTGTTTTTATCAGTTTAATATCTGATATGTGGGCCATGTGCCCACAATGATATTAAATTTATTTTTTGTGGGGAGGGTCCATTACAGTGGCTTGCCGCGTTGCACTGCTGCCTGGCCCTGGCGCACCCCAACCAAATCAGAAGAAAAAACTTTTTTAGTTTGAGCCGTTTTTCTCTGGAGCTCACTTCAGAGCTGAAACGAGCGCAAAGATCTCTCCAAACCTTTTGCAGCAACCTCCATTTTCTCTCCTTGATGCTCCTCTCCTCTATAAACTCAGCTTCCAAAAACAAATATCAGAAAGAAAAACTTATCCAAATATATAACTAGCACTACCCTAGCTGCCCCCCTCGATAGCTCTTCAAGGACCACAAAGCAGAGATAATTGGATACTACTATATGACACTTCGATTCCCTTCCAAAATCCAACTTGGCAACAGGAATTCTACACGTTCTTAGTAATCCAATCTTCAGATGTTACCATCTCAAGTCAGAGCTCTCAGAGCATGAAATAAATGAGTGGGCGACATAGACAGATATCACCAGAAAATTTATCCAGATTCCACCGGCTCCAGCCATCGGTTTGGAACTCAGGACCAGACAACGAGGTATATATCACTGCCCTAGCTGCATGATGAGCACAAACACAGGAGATGTGTAATCACAAGGGTTGATTGTAAATACACCCATGTAAGATTGGCTATCGGTTCAATATTGAAGCCAGAAATGAATGTGCTTTTTAAATATGATTTGTTTCCTTTTCTCATAGTGAAACAAATAGCCAGCAGAGCTTTAGATGCCGTCATGTTTCCTCCTTTTTTTTCTGTATAAAGCCAGAAATGAATGTGCTTTTTAAATATGATTTGTTTCCTTTTCTCATAGTGAAACAAATAGCCAGCAGAGCTTTAGATGCCGTCATGTTTCCTCCTTTTTTTTCTGTATAAAGCCAGAAATGAATGTGCTTTTTAAATATGATTTGTTTCCTTTTCTCATAGTGAAACAAATAGCCGGCAGAGCTTTAGATGCCGTCATGTTTCCTCCTTTTTCTGTATAAAGTCGTGTGTACTACCGTGAGCTTTAGACCAACCTGCCATTGCTCAAGCTCTTGCAGCCACATAAATTCAGTTAACCATTTACCTCTAGTATTTGCACAAACATATCTGTCTCACCTTACCACCCACCACTGGAAATGCAGCAACGAGGATTAATGCCCTGATAGCACACGGCAAGTTTGTAGTATATGCGCAAGCTTGCCAATTTCCTTGCGGCACGCGGCAACAGCATAGCACACGAATATATATATGTATAGCCTCCATGTCTGCATAAAAGCATTCAAAACGGAAAAAGAAGGGGCTGCCCCGTTTGCAAAACGTTATGTACAACGAACATGGGGAGCTACAAAGATTCATGGATAACAAGGTTACAGGCGACTCGTGCAATTGCCTGTTGCGAATGACCCAGTCAGCTAGCAACCGTTTTTTTTCCTTCGACTTTGAGACGAGCATCTGGTTTGGACAGGTAAACGATTGGCCATCGTTTTGTCCACAGATGCTCGTATATCCACTGTGCTTCCGTCCCTTGAGTTAGACCATTGGTAAGTTGTATGTCCTAGAGCCTGCACTGACAATTTCAACTGAGAATGATGCAACATCGTGTGATACAACAAGCCCAAGAAAGAATATATGCAAGAGTAGAAGCTTTTTGCTGTGTGCGCTAATTATTTGAGATTGTAAGGACATGGTGAGAATAGAAGGTCTTCATTGCACGATCATGCCAACATCGCTACCACTGAATGGAACTCCTCTATGTAGTCAGGGGTATTTGTTCAGACATGGATTAATCAATTATGCACCAATTGGTGGCATCTAGTAATATTCCAGATGTGACATAACGTGTGATTGCAGCAGAGATTTCCACGGTCATCCTACCAGAAGGCTCTCAATAGATTGTTATGATCCACATCTCCCAACCATTAAAGATTGTTCGGGCTTACCAGCAGTGTTAAAACAAGAATAAAAACAGGTTTATCTGCCGAAACAGTGGACTTGAAATTACCTTCCACCGAGGGGAACAGCACAGAGCTCAGAAACGAGGAACTTTTGACAGAGGACCCACTGTAGATGTTGCTGAAGGATCTGCAACCGGACCTCTTGTCTGATGGCTGGCAATTGAATTATTAGCAACTAATTTATTGCTCGCGCTTCTAACTCCAGCAGCGTCACACTCTGGCTGTTGGGGATCCACTACTGCCTTTACCTGTTGCAGTTCTACAATCCAGTCAACCTTTTGTTTGTGCATGTTAAAAGCAGAGGCGCAGATGCAAGTAAAAGCGATTACGAAGAAGGCACATTCATTTCAAAAAATACACCGCATACATTAAAGTTAATATTCTTTCCATGTTAAAAGAGCAAAGACTATTTCAGTTTTCAGCCATGACCACAAAATGAGCAGATTAACATAGTCAATGGAGGCTGAAACTCCATCAGGTACTAATTGTTTGTACTGTGTGAGAGACTACCGGCTTGTCAACTTCGAAAGCTGGAAAAGCCCCAAACATACAGCAAATTTACTGAAATAGTCAGGACAGTGCCATGACCAGTAGAGTTCAGTGGGATTTGTGCATAGCACAAATGCATACGTACTGAATATAATGGGATAACAGCATCGTGGCGATTTCATATAGAACATAAGTAATGGCAAAATACCCTTCATCTTACATAATTTCTCTGTGGATTCTTGTCTTCCTTCGAAAAACCAGGAACTGTCAGATGCCAATTTCTCTCTGCGTGAAATCAATACTGGATATATAAGCACAAAAAATTGCTTGCACCACATGAAAGAGAGAAAGAGAGAGAGAGAGCATACGTAAGTGCAGCAACACATCCTTGGCTTCCAGAACGGATGACTTCCTGTGCTTTGCCAGGGTACACGCAAAAGCAGTCACCTAGTGACAAACCCAAGTCAGGCAAATCACAAGATTCTCCAGCAGATAATTATGACCAAAACCAGAAGAAAACACTACTATAACTCTGAATCGAATACGGGACGATCTACAAAGAATAACAATACCGATTCAATGAAGTCATCAGCAATCTCTAAAACCAAATCTTCCACTTCTGGATCAAGTTTGCCGAGGGGATCCACCTGAAATAAGGATTTCAAATTCAAAGACGGACCAGAGTACAGTCAGCCACAAACTGAACATGCATTTTTCCTGAAAACATTAATCACATCTCGCCAACGATATATAAGTTAAAATGCATGTTCCCAGAAAAGGGGAAGCCGTTAATTACCTGTGCAACCAAGTCTTGTATTTTTCTCTTCCCAAGAAGTTGGTTAGTTCCTTCTGCTCCTTGACTTCCACTTCCACCAGCCATAGTCCCCCCTGACAAAGGCGTGCCCGGCTGCGATCCTGTCAAGTTTGCAGACTTCTGGGAGCCAGATGCTGACATCCTTGGAGATTGTTGCTGTTGCTGCTGTTGAAGCTGCTGCATAATGTGCTGCTGTTGCAACAACTGCTGGGCATTGAGATGCGGTGAATGCTGTTGTTGGGCTTGTGCAATCTGGTGTGGAGTCAGTCCTTTCTGAAGTTGTTGCATCAATAGCATCCTTTGCTGCTGCTGAATTTGATGTTGAGATGGCGAGGCCAAAGATGATTGCATTTGCTTCAACCACTGCTGCTGTTGTTGCGAAGGTGACATTTGCATCATCTGCCCATTTTGTGACACTCCAGGCAGTTGTGAGTTTAATCCTGTGATCGATGCTGTTCTCGACAAGCCTTGAGCAACTCCCTTCTGATAAATGGACCAATATCAAATTTAGGTTGTGGTCCTTGGCAAAAGAAACTACTGCAAAACATGAAAGCCTTTGCAAAACCGAGACAAACAAGTGACTATGGCAGCATGCAACATGTGGATAGCAGATGAGATACACCCTGGCTATGAGAACTCATACTCGTGTAACATGGAGCACAAAAAAAATGAGTAAGCACACACAATATCTCAACTTCTGTTTGGTTCATTCCTTGTGCCATAAGAATTTCATATTGCCCCGTAACACTGAATAAAATGCGGCAGAGATATTGGTTATTGCCTCGGACGATCTTCCAAGAAGAACCTTTTGCTTAATCATAGCATCCAAACACTAGAACCACCACGAGGCCATGGACAGATATTACACCCAACATACTTGAGAAAAGAATGCAAGGGAACCAAAGATAATTACTTTCGCTTATACAGATCAAAAGTCATTAGAGGTACCTGCGGAGATAGTGCAGCTTGCTGCGACGCTTGCTGCGGCCTCATTTGGGCCTGGGCAAATCGTTGTTGAGCATATGGAATAGTTCCATTTGGTCTCATCTGGTTCATCCCCAAAGTACCCATGACTCCCATGGATTGCATCCCTTGCATCCCTTGCAACGCTTGAGCTGCGTTGGCAGTATTAAATTGTGCACCTTGTACCATGCCTTTTTGCCTTGGCTGCAGTAACAGGAAAGGTTAGTTACACTGCAAGGCTTATAACCAGCTGCAGGTAGACAGCAAAGACAAGAGTTACAAAATACTAGTGTTAAAAAATGGAAGACCTTACTTTGGGGCTAGAAAATTGGTCTTTATTTATTTATGAGCATCTAGTCTTGAATTCTTACAAACATAACGACCAACATTTACTATTCGAATGAGTTGCCAGGAGATTCTAGGTGTAAACGAGATGTTCACTTTTATTTAATTTGCAATGCACCATCGCACCCAATAGGTGACATCCTTCCCTCTCTCCATGCCATGGGAGCAACAAATGACTTTAAACGAATTCAAAATTCCGGATCCATGAACCATTTATTTTTACCCCATCTGGTCCTCTAAAAGCTGTCGTTCTGGACACCCATACAATCTTCAAAATACAACTTTGATTATTAGTTTCTATTATAATATACTACTTATTTATCAAATACAACATGGTTGTGCATCGTGGTATTTTTGGAGGCAGATGCCGACGAGTACACTAAAAAGTTTTAACCAGACTCACATCACACGTAAATAGCTATATGATTTTCAATCCTATATTCCTATTCTTGCACATTTAATTTTATCCAGACATTTGGATGGATTACCTATAAGATGATAAAAAACTGCCTCCATGTATGAACGTTACACAAACACAAATGCAGTGATAAGAAAACAACCAATGTCTAACCACAATTAATCATGATCTTCCGAGAAAAAAAGATTTATAATTAAAGGCGTAGTTTTCCCTCTTGTTACAAGTGGCATTTATGCATGACAAGGCTAATGTGTGATATTCAGATCACTTATGCCCCAAACCCCAACTTCACCTGTGCCATCATTTGTGACTGGAGGCCGTAGTGCGCAGCAGAAGCCGCGCTGCCCTGCCCTTGCATCATCCCCAGCTGCCCCTGACCAAGCATTGCAGCGCGGGCCGCCAGCTGCTGCTGCTGCCCCAGCTGCGCTCCGCCACCTGAGAAGCTCATCTGCCCTCCGTACATCCTGGCCGTTGCCGCGGAGTATTGTGGAAGCTGGCTGGCAGCGGCGAGGCGGGAAGCCGAACCCGAGCGCTGGATCTGGCCGTAGCCTCCGGCGCCGGCCACTGCCTGCGTGGGCGAAGGCGCCTGCAACTGCTGCGGACGAGGCGGGAAGTCCGCGGACCCTCCGCCCGCAGCTGCCGCGGCTGGATCGAGCTGCGGGGAGGAGATGACGGAGAGGTCGGAGACGGTGGGGGAGGGGGGGATTTGGGGGGACAGGAGGGAGTTAGGGTTGGAGTTTTGCGGGGCGGAGGCTGAGCCGCCGAGCTGGTCGGGCTGCGGCGAGGCGATGGCGGCCACGGACGGCGGATCCGCCATGGCGGGCGGGGTGTAGGGTTTCCGCGGGCGGCGGTGGCCGGAGACGACGCGGGGTGGACGGTCGCGTGGAGGGCCAGGGAGTAGGTGCCGGTCGTGTGGGACAGTTTGACGTGTGGGCGTAGTCTTTTCCTGATCGGGTCAGAAAGTATTTGGGTCACTGACAGGTTGGCCCGCGCGATCGTTTTTCCTTTCAGAGCACCAGCCATACGCATGACACGCAAATCCATGGACGCTCGCAGTCTTCCTTGATGGTGTAACTTTATTTATTTTTTGGACAAAGTTTTCTTTTACGCATGCAAGCACTCACATATATACGCGCATACAATCACCTCTATGAATGCACACACGTACATCCTATTCATATGAGTACCTCCAAGCAGTGGCGGCGGCAGGAAATGGCCAAGGCCCAGGCCGCCCCGAGCAGCCTTCCTTCGTTTACTTTAGCATCGTGTGTGTACAATAAATGTTACCATCAAGGAAGGACTTGGGCCTCACGCCCTAGGCCGTGGCCCGGGCTGCTTGGGGCATGTCTCCGACGTTGCTTCCGAGAGACTGAGCCGGCATATTATCTTGACATTTTACGAATTTACTGTAGGCGCCTCATAGTCGAGGAGAACGTCTTCTTCCACTGAAGGCGCATCGCCGGAAATCTTGAAATAAATTCAGGATAAATGTGAACACTAGGATTTGAGTTCTGGTGGACTGGAGATATTGTTGTCCTTCTAACCATACAACCACGTGTTGGTTTGTCGTGTATACTATTTTTGTTTATGTTTGTGTGAAATGACTTACCACGCTTGCTGCTTGGTACTTCCAAACGCTCCTATATTATGAGCGGAGGGAGTATATGCATGTATACTTCAACTAATCATTTAACCATTTTCAATGGTAGATCTCATTGGGGAAAGAGCAAAAAGTTTTCCTATTGGTGTCTCGCAGCTGAAACCTGGCCGCCACTAGGAGAGGCCAACCTTCCAATGGTGTCCTTTGGCAGGCTCCCTTTCGATGACAACCTCGATCGTTGGTGGGGGGGGGGGGATCCACACATGTCGATCGTTTTTAGGCCCTCGTAGTCCAGGTTTTTAGGTTGTTCATTGTCTTAACTTCGACGGTGATGATGGCGGCGCCGAATAAAGATTCTTCATATCCTTCCTCGATGATGACCTGCAAGTGCATAGGGTTTAGTTGTAGCCTTTTTAAAATAAGAGTATAGATCCCAAAGGAAGCACAAGAATCAAACTTTTGCCTCTTGTAGAGAATCATGTACTTTTGTTCATGCAGACAATTATAAACTCAAAGCAGAGTGATGGTGGATATAAATGATTATAAATGATTGATGAGTAGTGTTGTAACTTGTAACTAAATAACCTGAAGGTAGATAAAGTGCAAGGATTGTGATGACTAGTGAAACAACAGAATAAAAAGGCGTTCTCATGGAGTTTGGAATCCCTATTGGTATGTTTCTAGCACACATATGCATAAGCATAGTATAGATCGGATACTTAAGCCACTGTTGACAATTATGCTGGGCGGAGCCGGGTATAGTACACGTTCTACTCGTGGTAGACTTCATGTCACGCACACCACCATCATTGTCTCCGAGGGTTACAACTCATGACAATTAAGGGTTTCCCCGGGGACGCGGCCTCTCCTTAATCCCCCGGTCAACTACAAAGACTAGGAGTAGTAGGCTTTTACTGTCACCTCAAAGTACCTCTGCGTCCTAAACCTTTGCAACGACAGTGATATACTTCGTGGCCATAAGGCACAAATGCTAAGTGGGGCCCCTTCACAGCATTCACGAATTTATCAAACTAAGCATTCAACATGGGATCTCATATCCACAATAACGTTTCAGATCCTACACATACCAAGGAATATAAGGATGAGTGATTCAAACGGTACACCAAAGGATCCACTAGGGTTCTTGATGTTGCAGATGATAAGGATGTGGATGATGATGATGAAGTAGATGATGGTGACGGTGGTGATGATGTTGTCCCCCTCCATGGTGGGAAGAATCCCCTCCTTTCTCCTCGACAATCCCTCCTTCTCCTTGACAATCCCTCCTCCGGATGAACTCGGAGGCTAGGGTTCTGCGTTCTGGATGAGTTTCTGGTGTCTCTGGGTGTCTAATGCACCATCCAATTCGACGGGGTGGAAATAGTCGATCTGGCGGCGGTGGCACGCCATATGACCGCTCATACATGCGCTCACAGTCGTATGGAACGACGTCTTTCGTTCTGGAAGCGCGACGATGCATGTTCCTTTGGCCTCCTTGCTTGATTCTTTTATGGAAAGTGATTATCACCTTAAATACATGATTCCACATTTCCACTAGCATTTTTGAGGATTTTCCCCATTAATAATTGATCCAAAAGATGTCACCTGAGGGATTATCAGCAAAAAGAAGTGCGCGAACACGGTAAAATTCACAAAGCCTACCATGTAGGCACAAAATACATAGTAAAACTATCACATAAATCAGACTTGTCAACTCCCCCAAGCTTGAGTCTTGCTCATCCCCGAGCAAGTACCGTGGCTTGTAAAGAACAAGGTCAACCTTGTGTTTATGACATACAGATACAGATACAAAAAGGCATGAGTCCATCACTGTTTTAGAGGAACGGTTTAAGATAAAAGATTTGTAACAAATGATAGCTCATATTCACTAAGATAATGATCATGAAGGCATCCACACTCTGTCACTCAATTTTATTTTGGACAGGTAACAACTTCATATCCTAGTTCATCGTTGTTTCAACCGGGCAAGCAGTTATGCTTTTCCTCTTGTTCTTTTCGAGACCTTATATTCTATATGATTTAGTCTCCAGTCATTGAGACATGTTAAATTCTCATTTCATCTTTTGTATGATATGCAAGCCAAACATGAATCTCGGCAAGACTTAATTTACAAGAGCATTTTTTAACTTTTAAGAGGATTAATTTCCTTACTTGCCTCTTCGTGAGTTGAACCCTTCAATTGATGGGGAACGTTGCATGGAAGATAAAAAAAAATTCTACGCACACACAACATCTATCCGTCGAGATGCATGGCTACGAGAGGGGGAGAGCATCTACATACCCTTATAGATCGCTAAGCGGAAGCGATCTACGCGGTTGATGTAGTCGTACACCTTCACAATCTGGCCCGATCAAGTACCGAACGTACGACACCTCCGCGTTCAGCACACGTTCAGCTCAATGACATCCTCGCCTTCTCTTCAGCAAGAGAAGCGAAGTAGTAGATGAGTTCCGGCAGCACGACAACGTGGTGACAATGGTGGTGAAACTATCTATAGGGATTTGCCAAGCACAACGGACGTGGACGGAGGAGGAACTGGAACTAGAGGGAGAGGGGGTGCCGCACGCAGCTTGGGGATCGTGGTGTGTGTTGCCTCCTCCTCTCCTCACATATATATAGGTGGGGGAGGGGAGGTAGCCCAAGGGGGCCGGGGGCCGCCCTGGGCTCCTGCCCTAGGTGTGCCACCCAATTCCTTCCTATGGTGCAGGGGAGAAGGCGGGAGGGGAGGCGCCCCCTTCCTTTTTCTCACGTGGAAGAGAAGGTAAGAGGGGGCAGGGCCTCTTCCCTTCCTTCCCTAGGGGCAGCGCCATGAGGTGGGGCGCGCCAGCCCCTTGTGGGCTGGTGTGCTCCCTCCCCTTGGCCCGCTTAGGCCCAATAACTCCCTGGCCTTCCCGGAACCCCTTCCGGTGATCCGATAAATACCCAGTGCATTCTGAAACCTTTCCGGAGACCAAATACTATCATCCTATATATCAATCTTTACCTCCGGACCATTCTGGAACTCCTCGTCATGTCAGTGATCTCATCCGGGACTCCGAACAACATTCAGTCACCAATTCGCATAACTCATATAATACTATATTGTCAACAAACATTAAGCGTGCGGACCCTACGTGTTCGAGAATGATGTAGACATGACCGAGATGCTTCTCCGGTGAATAACAAATAGCGGAACCTGGATGCCCATATTAGTTCCTACATACTCTACGAAGATCTTTATCAGTTGAACCTTTATGACAACATACATAGTTCCCTTTGTCTGTCGGTATGTTACTTGCCCGAGATTTGATCGTCGGTATCTCCGTACCTAGTTCAATCTGGTTACCAGCAAGTCACTTTACTCATTCCGTAATGTCGGATTCAGGGTTCCGCAAACCCTTGAGAGGTTCGAACTCTAGGGTGCATGCGAAAAACTCGTCCTCCCCAGTCTGCCTGCTCACCGATCCCACGGCCTAGCTCGACAAACTTAATGGACAAGAGACACAACAATTTACCCAGGTTCGGGCCACCTTGCGGTGTAAACCCCTACTCCTACTTTGTGGTGGATTGGCCTCGAGGGGCTGTGGATGAACTAGTACAAGGTCGAACAGCCTCAAGAGGCGAGGTGTTCTTGCGCTCGATGAGCTGGTGAGTTGGTGAGGGTGGAATGGATCCCCTCCCCCTCCATGGTGGTGGCTAGGTCCTATTTATAGTGGCCCTGGTCCTCTTCCCAAATGTAGGCGGGAAGGGATCCCACAACAGCCAAATTCAAAGGGAGACAACTTGATGCGGAGCATCCCTTGACTACCCACAATGACACTCCATCACCACCGCAAGCACCGAGAGGACCGATGACAAGAGCACGTGCACGCAACATCGAGAACGAGGTCACTTCTTTCCTCTCCGAGTTCCGTTTGGTTTCACATGGGAACGAGATTCTACCTCAAAGAGATACACTATGCGTTCTTAGGTACATCGGAGATCATCGTGAGGAAGCAAGAATGAAGACCCAAACACCCACAGAACAAGAGAAGGAAGAAGAGGTCGAGAGGAACGAAGGAGAGAAGTCCCTGGACACCCCGGGTGCCCGGACGGGAGGACCCCGGGTGCCCGGACTCGGAAACATGGGGAGGGCCGAACCCCCTGGACACCCCGGGTGCCCGACCACCTCGGCCCCGGGTGAGGGAGTCCTGGATTAGGGGGTATCCGGACAGCCAGACTATATACTTCGCCCGGACTATTGAAGCGTGAAGATACAAGATTCAAGACTCCGTCCCGTGTCCGGATGGGACTCTCCTTTGCGTGGAAGACAAGCTTGGCGATCCGGATATTATGTTTCCTTCCTTGTAACCGACTCCATGTAAACCCTAGCCCTCTCCGGTGTCTATATAAACCGGGGAGGTTGGTCCTTAGAAGGCCGATCACAATTACAATCATAATCATCATAGGCTAGCTTCTAGGGTTTAGCCTCTATGATCTCGTGGTAGATCTACTCTTGTACTACTCATATCGTCAATATTAATCAAGCAGAAGTAGGGTTTTACCTCCATCGAGAGGGCCCAACACAGGTAAACATTGTGTCCCTTGCTTCCTGTTACCATCAGCCTAAGACGCACAAATCGGGACCCCCTACCCGAGATCCGCGGTTTTGACACCAACATTGGTGCTTTCATTGAGAGTTCCTCCGTAGCCGTCGCTGCGGGGCTTGATGGCGCCTTCAATCGTCAACAACACGGTCCAGTATGACTTTTCTCCCAGACAGATCTTCGTGTTCGGTGGCTTTGCACATGAGGCCAATTCGCTGCCATCCGGAGCGAGATCGGCAGCTCGCCCGCCACTAGGTCATGTTCGGAAACCTGAACTACACGGACGATATCCGCGGAGACTTGATCTTCGAC
Organism: Aegilops longissima; assembly: GCA_021605205.1. Classification (NCBI taxonomy): domain Eukaryota; kingdom Viridiplantae; phylum Streptophyta; class Magnoliopsida; order Poales; family Poaceae; genus Aegilops; species Aegilops longissima. The sequence goes on from CM038678.1 coordinate 605,899,009, forward strand.
GGAGTCGGTCCTGTGCCAGGAGCGCCGGACAGTCACGATAAGCACGGCTTAGACCTGTTGTCGGACAATGCCCAGGATATTACCCTGGCAGAAGTCCCGGACCTAAATCTGGGGCATACTGCGTGGCCCAAGTACGGATGGATGGACCCCGCCCCGCAGGCCGCACACTCATCGACGGTAGAGCCGAACACAGGCCTCACTTCTAAGGAAGCCTATGACTCCGGACCCCCGGACTCGTATCCGGTTGTAGGTTCCAGTTCGCGCGCTCCCGAGCCCGCCGAGCTTGGCTGGGCTCCGGTAATGGAGTTTACCGCTGCGGATGTCTTCCAGCACTCGTCCTTTAGCGACATGCTGAACTCATTAAAGTCTCTCTCTTTTTCAGGAGGCTCTTGGCCGAACTATGTCCGGCTCGAGTGGGAAGCAGGCGAAGAAGGAATTCATTGCCCGCTCACCACCCACTTCATAGCCACGGTTGATGATTTAACCGACGTGCTTGACTTCGACTCCGAAGGCATCGACGGTATGGACGACGATGCAGGAGAAGATTCAGAATCTCTGGGGCGCTAGACTACTACCTCGTCACACGATATATACATGGTGGACACACCCAAGGACGACGGCGACAATCCGGAAGATAAAACCCCCGGGCAAAAGACAAAACGACGGCGCAGACGCCGCTCAAAGTCCAGCAGCAGTAAAAATAGCAACAAGAGCACCAGAAAGATCGACACCCCATTCAACTCCGAAGGAAACAATGACCATACGGACCCAACAATGGAGCAGGACGAGCCAGGTCATGCCGAACACAGTTCGGAGCGGACGCCCGATCACAATGATCCCGAGGAACGAGTTCATCAAACTGCCCTAGGACAAGAACAAAGTCCGGATGACGATGCATTAATCATCCCGGAAAACACGCACGAAACGAGATAACCTCCACAAAAAGCTTATGGCCACCGCAAGAAGTCTAAAGAAGCAGAAGCAACGACTAAAAGCCGCACAGGAAACGCTCAATCGCAGATGGAATAAAGTGCTAGACACTGAAGAAAGATACGGCGACGATCGCCATACAAAGAGCTATCCAAAACGTAAGCTACTGCCAGGATTCGACGACGAGGCCGTTCCACCAAAGAATAACATGACCAGGAGGCCAGATGTACCGCTTCATAACCGCAACAGAGCGGCTGCCGACGCCGCGCACGACTTGCGCGAGCACCTGGATAAGAAAGCCGGCATGGCCAGGTCCATCTACGGATCTAAAGGACACACCCTGGCGAGGGACTATGGTCACCAAAACGATCATACCAACCAAATGCCAGTTTGGAATAAGCACCAGACACAACTACAGCCGACGGCATGCCACAGCATGTCCAGATACAGAGGGGCTGCCCACCCCCTATGCTTCACCGAAGAAGTACTGGACCATGAATTCCCACAAGGTTTTAAACCTGTGAACATAGAGGCATACGACGGAACGGCAGACCTGTGCGGATCGAGGATTTTATCCTGCATATTCACATGGCTCGTGGGGATGACCTCCACGCCATCAAATACCTTCCCCTCAAGTTGAAGGGACCAGCTCGACACTGGTTGAAGAGCCTCCCCAAAAATTCAATTGGGAGTTGTTAGGAACTCGAGGACGCTTTCAGGGCTAATTTTCAAGGGACTTATGTCCGGCCTCCGGATACAGACGATTTAAGTCACATAAACCAACAGCCCGGAGAGTCCGCCCGCAAGCTTTGGAACATATTTCTCACTAAGAAGAATCAAATTGTCGATTGTCCGGATGCCGAAGCCTTAGCGGCATTCAAACACAGCATCCGCGACGAGTGGCTCGCCAGACACCTCGCCAAGAAAAGCCAAGGACAATGGCAGCCTTAACAAGCCTTATGACCCGCTTTTGCGCAGGTGAAGATAGCTGGCTGGCCCGTAAAGGCACCAGCGATCCCAGCACATTCGAAATAAGGGATGGCAACGGGAAACCACGGCATAATAAAAACAAACGCCAAAACAAGGAAGAGAGCCCGGACAACACAACGGTAAATGCCGGATTTAGGGGCTCTCGACCCGATCAGCAAAAGAAGCCACTTAAAGGCAGTAAGAGGGACCGTCCGGTGCGAGCGAGTCTGGACAGACCGTACAAATTCATGGCAGCCCGACAAACTCAGGAACCACACGCATGAGAGTCTTGGGTCTTCAAGCAGGTCGGCAAATTAAATGCGAACACAAGGAAGGGAAACACCAAGTGAAGACGAGGATGAACCTCGTCAGCCGAACACCGGGGGACAGAAAAAAATTCCCACCAGAGGTTAAAACAGTAAACATGATCCACGCGACTCACACATCCACGAGAAGGCACGAACGCGCGCTCAACGCCGCGTACGCTATAGAGCCCATCGTACCCACACCTAACTACTAGATGGCTTGTCCGATCACCTTTGATCACACAGACTGCCCAACTAGTATTTGGTGCGGAGGATTAGAGGCCTTGGTGCTTGACCCAATAATCAACGGATACCATCTCACCCACGTCCTCATGGACGGTGGCAGCAGTCTCAATTTAATATACGAGGACACTGTCCGCAGAATGGGGATAGACCCATCCAGAATTAGCCAAAGCAACACCACCTTTGAAGGGGTGATACCAGGCGTTGAAGTCTATGGCAGGGGCTCCGTCGTACTGGAGGTAACATTCGGCTCCCCAGACAACTCCAGAAGCGAAGAACTACTCTTCACCATCACACCCTTCCAAAGTGGCTATCATGCATTGGTTGGAAGAACGGCCTTCACCCGCTTCAACGCATTACCACACTATGCCTACCTTACACTCAAAATGCCCGGTCCACGTGGCGTCATAACCGTTAACGGAAACACAGAGCGCTCTTCACGTGCAGAGGAACACGCGACGGCCCTAGCGGCCGGACTGTAAGAGGCCTCCAATATCAGAAAGTATGACTGGTCATTAAGACCACAGACACGGTTAGACGAGTCCGGCAGCCCGGATAAAACTGAACCAGGGCACCGTATATGTAATCCCATAGAGGACACCAGGGGCTATAAATATTTAATATAGCCCCAAACTTGGCTCAACCTTATTGGCAGGCCAACGTCGTACACTTTTACTATTCGTCGCATACTTACGTTGTACTCTCCTACACGAGTTTTCTTTTTTACAGACAACATTCGCGCGACACCCTTCCAGGATACGGCACAACGGAGATAAAGGCGCAGACGTGCAGCAGGGCCCCGCTCAAAGGTTTCTCTTTAGATTAAGCCCCTGTGTAAACCTTTTATATTGCCTCTTGTTGTTCACACATCCCATGGGTACTACACCCACAAAGGATACTGTCGTTATTGGCATTTCGCAACGACAGACTAATGCACGTACCTGGAAATACAGGGTTTATAACGAATGAGCATTCTTCAGCCCATTTTCTGCTATAAAGTCCGAATACCTTCGGGAGTGTTCGGTGTCACGAGTTTGGCCCTATATGCATCAGCTCCGAATCATGTCTTTGGTCAAATATTGGGTTTGCGGCTCTGGGTTTGCCGCCTTTACGTTCCGTTCTTATCGGCTAAAGGCGGCCAAGGAGAACTCTGCGATTGTGCCTCGTTTATTCGGATGAGCACCTCGGAGAAAAGCCGAAAACCGATCGTCATGATACAACAGCGAGATTGTTCAACCACTCGAAGACTTATCGTAATCTTTAGGATCCTCCGCATTAATGAAGGACCGTTTTCGGTCATGTACACACGCCCGTATTCGGATGCACGCGAAGGTACCGGGGCTACATAGTAGCCCCACCATTAGACTCCATGGCTAGCGAAGGTGTTACTGACTATATAGTCCGGTTGCCTAGTTCGACGTGCGATCACCTCCTTAATGGACCAAGATGTTGGATCAAGTGTGATTATGCATATTTTTCGCTAACACCCGCATTGTATGCGTGAAATAAAATAACGATCGCTAACTTTCGGATTACATATATATATATATATATATGCATAAACACTATTCTGATCACGGGATCAGAATAATATTCTGATCACAACATGAACTTTCCGAGTAACGCGCCTGACCTTCCCCGAGTACTAGGTTGAACTTCCGTCAACATTGCCCAAATGGGGCTTGCGATATACCCTTGGAAAGCTATGGACACCAGTATCATGACCCAACTTATATTTTTGGCAAAATGTAAGCGGTTTAAGAGCAGTTTTGAAAACCGTTTTTTCTCACACAAAAAACGTGAATCGTATTTTCGATCGCATTTCTAAACCGTTTATCGCAATGAGGCATATAATATGGCGTTGGAAAGCTGCTGCAAAACCGCTACTTCCGCATGTTGAAAGTTTTCTCTAGTTCTCTATGGTTAAAGAGTAATTTGAAAAAACGTAAAATTTCGTAAACCGAACAGCCGAGTTCGTATTTTCAACGTCATTTCTAAACGGCTTGTCCAATTGAGGCATATGATATGGCGTTGGAAAGCTTATGCAAATGCGCTACTCTTTCATTTTGAAAGTTTTTTATAATTTTGAATGGTTTAAAAGTAATTTAGAAAATGATACAAGTCCTACCGAGTTCGTATTTTCAAGCTAACTTTTTAACCGTGCGTCCGAATGCAGCAAATGATATGGCGTCAGAAAGCTTGAACAAATGCGAAACTTTTTGGTATGTATTATTTCTCCCAATTATTTACTGTTTTAAGTCAGTTTCGAAAATGGCAGAAAACGTATTTTCATCGTATTTTCTATAAACTTTATCGAATGGCGCAAATAATATACCGCTGAAAAGCTACGGAAAATGCGAAACTTTTTCATGTTGACAGTTTTCTTTGATTCCTAGCCGTTTTCAAGTAATTTCAAAAACGACGAGATCATTCGTTCTGCCTTTATCGCGAAACAGATTCGCCAAAAATGCGTCGCGTGAAGTACCTGAACTTCTCGGTATGAAACCTTGAACTTCACTCTGTTTTTCACGTGCTTTTTTTTCCTCGTATATCTCTATCCACTACTTCTAGCTCTACATCCACTCACCGGAATTGAGCAAGTGATATACCGATGGAAAGCTGCTATAAACACGCAAGTTTCCCGTGTTGATCATTTTTCATACTATAGCGATTTTAAAAGTTTTCATCCGAAATTCATTCAAATAGTAGTTGAACTTCATGCTATTTTCACGTTGAACTTCTGTGACGTATTTTTGTTTGTACACGCGCCTGAACTTCCCTTTGTACGAACCCGACCTTCGGGCTATCTTTGCAACCATGGCTTCCTCCGCGAATTATTCTGGTTAGTAGTGTTCTATATGATGTTAGTGTAATCTAGAAAGGTTTTTTAGCAACTAAATACCGGTTTTAAATAGAAATCTCGCTCGTTGGCGGATTTTGCTCCCGGGTCATGATGAAATTGCGTTTTTGCAATTTCTTCGCTCGATTTGTTCGACTGAACTTCCCTAGTGCTAGGTTGAACTTCCACAACATTGCCCAAATGGGGCTTGCGATATACCGTTGGAAAGCTATGGACACCAGTATCATGATCCAACTTAAAATTTTGGCAAAATGTAAGTGGTTTAAGAGCAGTTTTGAAAACCGTTTTTTCTTCATAAAAAAACGTGAATCGTATTTTTGATCGCATTTCTAAACTGTTTATCAGAATGAGGCAAATAATATGGCGTTAGAAAGCTGCTGTAAAACCGCTCTTTCCACATGCTGAAAGTTTTTTCTAATTCCCTATGGTTAAAGAGTAATGTGGGAAATCATAAAATTTCGCAAACCGAACAACCGAGTTCGTATTTTTGTTGCCATTTCTAAACGCCTAATCCAATTGAGACAAATGATATCGCATTGGAAAGCTTATGAAAATGCGATTTTTTCTCATGTTGAAAGTTTTTTCTAATTTTGAATGGTTTAAGAGTAATTTAGAAAATGGTACAAGTTCTACCAAGTTTGTATTTTTGATATATATTTTTAATCATACGTCCGAACATAGCAAATGATATAGCGTTGGAAAGCTTGAACAAATGCGAAACTTTTTGGTATATATTGTTTCTCCAAATTCATTACGGTTTTACATTGATTTTGAAAATGGCTAAAAACGTATTTTCGCCGTAATTTCTACAAACTTCATCGGAACGGGGCAAATAATATCGTTGAAAAGCTAGGGAAAATGCAAAACTTTTTCATGTTGACAGTTTTCTCTGATTCCCAACAGTTTTCAAGTAATTTCAAAAACGGCGAGATCATTCGTTCTGCCTTTATTGCGAAACAGATTCGCCAAAAATGCATCGCGTGAAGTACCTGAACTTCTCGGTATGAAACCTTGAACTTCACTCTATTTTTCATGTGTTTTTTTGGCCCGTAGCTCTCCATCCACGCACCGGGACACTCACTAGAATTGAGCAAGTGATATACCGACGGAAAGCTGCTGTAGACACACAACTTTCCCGTGTTGATCATTTTTTCATACTCGCAACGTTTTTAGAAGTTTTTCATCTGAAATTCATTCACTGTAGTAGTTGAACTTCCAGCTGTTTTCACGTTGAACTTCCGTGACGTGTTTTCGTTTGTAATCTTCTCATACATTCGTCAATGTCACACAAATGATATTTCTTTTGTACAAACCTCTCTCACAATAATTTTTTGAACTTTCTTCGACCAAGGACTTGAACTTACACAAATGATTTCCTGCTGTTTTGAAGTAAATTAGAAAATGTCGAGATCATGATTTCTGCCTTCATCACGAATGGAAATACACTGCGTGAAGTAGTTGAACTTCTCGTGCATGTCTGTTCGAACTTCACACTGTTTTTAACGTGTTGTTTTTTGCACAACGTGAAGTAGTTGAACTTCTAGGACGTATCTGTTCGAACTTCACTCTGTTTTTGACGTGCTAATTTTTTACGTGGTGTTTTTTGCACTACGTGAAGTAATTGAACTTCTGGGGCATCTCTGTTTGAACTTCACCCAGTTTCACTTTTTTTTAATTTTTTCTTATATGAAATACACACCATGTAGTACGTGAACTTCCGGTTGTTATCACTTTGAACTTCTCTCTGGTTTGAGAGAATAATTTTAAAACACAAAAATAACATATTTTTTATGTATTTTGGACATCTAAATACACGGTGAACCTCTCTCAGAAGAATTTTTCAACTTTTCCTCGTCGAGCACGTGAACTTCTAGCAACCATTTTTTCCGTTTATGAGTTGTTTTTAATAGTGCAAAAAATGGTGTTGTGTACTTTATTTTTTGAACAGGTAAATCCTAGGTTTTAATAAACTCCAAACTTCTCTGTTATTTAAATTTGAACTTCACCTTTTCATATTTTGAATAAAGAATTGTATACAATTTTTATACGGAAAAAATCGAACATGGGAATACATGGTGAACCTCTCTTGCAAGAATTTTTGAACTTCCCTGGACAGAGCACTTGAACTTCTGTCCACAAACCTTTTAAGCTTCCATTTTTCTATCTTTTATTGTCACCTGAAATGCATTCCTTGCAGTACTTGAACTTCTCGCTGTTTTCACTATGAACTTCTATCACATTTTTGTGTATACGCCGAATTACACACAACTGAAGGTCGAACATCATTTGCCATTTTTAAAACATGTAATTGGAGGTCAAACGCCCCGCAATATAAATTTTGAATCATGCACAGAGGTGCACGTGAACTTCTTGCAATAAATCTGAGTTTTTTATATACTTCAGACTTTTCTGTTATTTCAAATTGAACTTCTTTAGTCTTATTCTTAGAAAAAATGTGTTTTCAAATAAGCATCAAACATTTTTTAAAATTGAACCTCATACTTTAATTTTTCCTAGAAATGGAAAGAATTTGAGTTTTCCGTAAACATCAAACTACTCCTTTTATTTTAATTTGAACTTCTTTAATTTTATTCTTTAGTAACGAAGAAAACCTGTGTTTTTCTTATAAATATTGAACTTTTTTTTTTGTAATTTGGACTTCTTGGTTTATTTCTTTTAGCATCAAAATATCCTGGTTTTGTCATAAATATTGGATCCCCTCCACATTCTTTTTCTAATTAATTTTTCTAAACTATTTTTTTGTTAATTTAATTTGAGCTTTCGTTGTGGAAACTTATTCAACAGGAGGAACTTTTTAAACTTTCCCGGTCTGTGCACTTGAACTTCTAGCAACAAAATTTTTACTCCTATTGAACTACTCTGTTTTTTAAAATTAAACTTCGTGGTTTTAATCTTTAGTATCCAGGAAAATCTAAGATTTTTATAAACATCAAACAACTTCATTTTTTAAATCAGGACCTTTTGTTGTTATTCATTTGTATAGGGGAAAAGTTCTTGTTATGTAATAAACATTGAACCACTCACTTATTTAAATTTGAACTTCCATATCTTTTTAGACTTTGACTTTTTGTTCCTTTTTTCGTATAGGAAACACACTCCATGTAGGAGGAACTATTTTCAGAATAATATTATTTATACACCTTGGAAAGTTGTTGAATAGGAGGAACTTTTTAATGTAGAGCAATTTTGTTTCAAATTTGTATTGGATTGAGAGAATTATTTTAATTCACAAAACAACATTTTTTGTTTGTTTTTGCACATGTAAATACACGGTGAACCTCTCTCGCGAGTATTTTTGAACTTCCTCGGGCCAAGCACTTGAACTTCTCGCAACAATTTTTTTAGACTTTGCTTTTTTATTCCTTTTTCTCATATGAAAACATACACCATGGAGTACTTGGACTTCTCGTTGTTTTCAAATTGAACTTCTAAAGCACTCATTGAATTTAAGCAAATGATACCAATAGAAACTATTGGAAAGCGTTTTTTTACAAAATCATGACAGGTTACAAGAATCTTTTCTGAACACGCTAAAACTTGTTTTGAAAAATAAACACAAAATATTCAAATTATATTATGTGAATAACGCGTATGACATACCGTTGGAAAACTTATGTTTTTAAGCGATTTTTCATGTAGGCATTTTTTTCAAATTCGTTACTATTTATGAGCAGTTTTTAAAATGCCAAAAATGGCATCGAGTTTTTTTAACATGTAAATCTGAGTTTGTTGTAAACTTCGTACTTCGCTATTATTTTCATTTGAACTTCTTAGTTATATTATGATAGAGGAAAAAATGATTTTTCTAAGAAAGCATCGAATAATTTTTTTAATTGAATTAAATATTTTTTCTAGAAACAAGAAGAATCTGTGTTTTTTGTATACATCTAGTTGCTCCGTTATTTTAATTTGAATTTCTTGGTTTTATTCTCTAGTAACGATGAAAATTTGAGTTTTTAAAAATGCCAAAAATGACGTTCTTTGTACTTGTAAATCCTAGGGTTTAATGTACTTTGAACTTCCGTGTTATTTTAATTTGAACGTCACATTTTCTATTTTTTGAGTAAAGAATTGTTTTCAATTTTTAAACAAATATCGAGTTGACTATTTTTTAAATTTGAACTTCACAGTTGATTCTTAAAAACGGGGGATATCTGAGTTTTATAAACACGGTAAAATCCTAGTTTTTTAATAAACATCGAACAATTTCGTTATTTTTGTTTGAGCTTCTAGCTTTTTAAAACGTTGGAGAATTCTTTTTTAAAACTTTTTTTAGTTGTTCCTATTATTTTAATTTGAACTTCTTCATTTTATTTTTTACTAAGGAGGAAAAAGATGATTTTTATAATCGTTTATAAATATTTTATAAAACTTTGAACTTCTCTATTATTTCAATTTGAACTTCTTAGATAAAATTATGATTTCTAAATTAGCAAACATTTTTTAAAATTAAACTTCATATCTTCATTTTTTCCTAGAAAAAGGAAAGATTTTGAGTGTTCTGTATACATCGAACTACTCCGTTATTCTAATTTGAACTTCTCGATTGTATTCTTTAGTAACAAGGAAAATATGAGTTTTTGACAAATATTGAACTGCTCTATTTTGGTAAATTGACCTTCTTGGTTTATTTCTTTTTGTAACAAAAAAAATCCTAGTTTTGTAATTGACATGTCCGTCATTTTTTCGATATCATTTACTTCACATTTTTTTGCTCGTGAACCTCCCATCTTCTCTCTTTTGAAATTATTTTTTTGCGTCCGAAATCTCCATGTGCCGTCCTAAACTTCTAATGTACTTTTGTAGTTTCTTTTTTGTAAACTTCTGTTGGTTTGTTTTTCTGTTGTCGTTTTTCCTGGATATGTAAAAGCATTTTTTGTTTTGTAAATTTCATCATTCTACACAAAAGTTTCGCCAAAATGGATGTGCATATGGGGTTGTGGGTTCAGGCCCCAAGCCCTCCCTAAACAACGTAGCACCAAAAGGTGTAGTATCATGGCGCCCTCTTGTCCTCTTCCCCTAGCATTTTTCTAACAAATCAGCGACACAAATTCAAATTTCTGGGTACCATTACGTACGTTTCAGTAACAAGAATGGGTGCCATTACATACGTTTGAGTAACAAGAAACCGTAAAAACATAAAGTGTGCCTTGCATGTACATGGATGACACGGGACACAACGATACAAAACCTAGGAAAAATGTTAGGCAAATCCCCTCTAATAAACAGACAAATGTGCTTATCTTTAGCCTCCACTAAAAATAGAAACCAAGGTGCAGCGTACACTGTATTTCATCGTCACTCTCTCATTTTCAGTCATGCTTCCTGTCCCTGCTACCTCTATCTCTGTCTTCGTCAATCCTTGCGGCCGGCGACCTCGAGCGGTCCCTTGACGAGCTGCTCAACCCGCCAGGCAAACGGCTCCGCGGTGCCACAGAGAGCGCTGGTCTGCATGCATACAACATTCAGATGAGATACCATCTTAAATGGTTGGTACAAACCAAAAACTACCTCTTAAAATCAAGACATGGCATTAAGATTTCAGAAGAAGAGTAGAAGCAGTTCCTCCCGTCATAGTGCTGGACTACATGCTTGCCCCTCCCGTCATAGGTCCCTTTGGACAAAGATGGTCTATTACAGACCGCATTTCCAGCCCGGACAACCTGTGAAGTTCCGCCACAGCAGGCATCTTCTCACTTAATGGCAGCGGGCGCGCGGGAGCATTGAATTGCGACCAGAAAAGCTTCTCCACTTCTTTATCACCTTGATCCTCGAAAAACTTGGCTGCATCAGCTGTACTCTTCGCCAAGTCCACATGCGCATTTGCAGGACTCTAGCGTCCATCCAGGGGAGCATACTTCGGATCTAAAAACTTCGTCCGCAGTAAGTAGGAGCCCACAGCCGCGATTTTTCCGGCCTGTTGAAGCTCCTCCCGCACACCCCTTACCTCGGTCTGCATCTCCTTGGTGGCATTAAGTGCCTTGTTCAGGTCGGCCGAACTAGCCTTATGCTCCTTTTCAAGGAGTTCATACCGGTCGGCGGCATTTTTCAACTCCACAGCCATTTCGGCTATCTTTTCCTCGCTTCGGCGATGAGCAGCCTGTTCGGCTCTCAATTCTTCGGCCGCCTTTAGGGTAGCCGCATTGCTAACCCGAGCTTGTTCCTTGGCTTGGGCAAGTTCCGCCCTCAGGGCTTCCACGGCAGCACCACCATCTACAGTCCAAGCATATTGCATTAATATTATGCCACTCTCATATTTTCCTATGCAACATCTTAAGGAAAGAAGAGCACATACCTTGTGACTCGTTCAGCCGCTCGTTCACCAGCGTGATATCGGCATCAATAGATCCAATTTGCCTCCTTAGTTCGGCAACTTCAACGGACTGTTCGGCAGCCGGATCCTTAGATACCTGCGCATATGTACAGCGCAATCGGTACTTACACAATATGATCCTCCGTTTGCCGCCTAGGGCGGGCAACCAGAGTCTCAGGGCTACTATCCATATGGAGCACACCTAGCGCGTGCCTCACTGCCGAAAATTGTGTATTTTTCACTACATACCTCAAAGCCTCTGAGCAGACTCGTAAATGCTTCATTCAAATCGCTTGTGGCGGATGAAATTTTCTTGAGCACCGCGCTCATTAATGAGCGGTGCTCCTCCGAGAGCGCAGCTCGCTCCAGAAGGCCTGTCAGTATGTCCGGCCGGGCATCGAACTGCCCCGGACCCTTCTCATCGCCCCCCGTAGGAGCCAAACGCTCCGGGCTCAGGGCGGCTGACGAATTGGCTTCCGGCTTCGGCAGATCCGGACTCCTCCGTGACGACACCTCGGTGTCGCCCGCTTTATAAGGCGGAGAGGTGGGCGGGGTCTCGCTCTCCATCATCTCCAGAGGAAGATCCCCCGAAGACGAACTCTGTTGAGAAGAGCCGCTTGCCGGACTGCAAAAGACGAATCTTGGTTATTGGTCTCGGAGAAACACAGTACCTTCGAATTAACGACTAACTTACAGCTCGGTGGAGGGCTGGCCCGTTGGCTGGCATGACGCGGTGAGGGTGTAGGATCTTGAGAAGAGGTGTCTAGAAGGGGGGGGGGGTGATTAGACACTAAGTACCAAAGTTGCAGTTTTTAACCTTATTGAAGTTTAAGTGAAGTTTAGGCACAAATTTAACTTTCTCAATACATAACAAGCAAGCATGCAATGAGTATATGAGCTGCGGAAAGTAAAGCATGCAACTTGCAAGAAAGTAAAGGGAAAGGTTTGGAGGATTCAAACGCGATTGGAGACGCGGATGTTTTTGGCGTGGTTCCGATAGGTGGTGCTATCGTACTTCCACGTTGGTGGAGACTTCAACCCACGAAGGGTAGCAGTTCTTGCGAGTCCACGGAGGGCTCCACACACGAAGGGTCCACAGTAGCAACCTTGTCTATCCCACCATGGCCGCCGCCCACCAAGGACTTGCCTCACTAGCGGTAGATCTTCACAAGTAGGCGATCTCCTTGCCCTTACAAACTCCTTGGTTCAACTCCACAATCTTGTCTGAGGCTCCCAAGTGACACCTAGCCAATCTAGGAGACACCACTCTCAAGAAGTAACAAATGGTGTGTTGATGATGAACTCCTTGCTCTTGTGCTTCACATGATAGTCTCCCCAATACTCAACTCTCTCTCATAGGATTTGAATCTGGTGGAAAGAAGATTTGAGTGGAAAGCAACTTGGGAAGGCTAGAGATCAAGATTCATATGGTAGGAATGGAATATCTTCGCCTCAACACATGAGTAGGTAGTTCTCTCTCGAAATAGGATCTTTGGAAGTGTAGGTTCGGTCGATGGCTCTCTCCACGAATGAAGAGGAGGTGGAGGGGTATATATAGCCTCCACACAAAATCTAACCGCTACACACAATTTACCAATCTCGGTGGGACCGAATCATAAAACTCGGTCAGACCGATTTTAGTAAACCTAGTGACCGTTAGGATTTTCGGTGGGACTGATTTGCATCTCGGTAGGACCGATATGGTTAGGGTTAGGGCATAACGTAATCTCGGTGGGACCGATTACACAAACTCGGTGGGACCGATTTGGGTAATTAGCTAACCAGAGTGTTGGTCAGGCAAACTAGGTGAGACCGATTACTCAAACTCGGTGGGACCGATTTTGGTAATAAGTTAACCAGAAAGTTTGCATTGTAATCTCGGTAGTACCGATTCTCAAACTCGGTGAGACCGATTTTGGTAATGGACATACACAGAGAGATTACAATCCCATCTAGATAAGACCGAGATCCCTATCGGTAGGACCGATTTGCCTAGGGTTTGTGGCAGTGGCTATGACCTATGGAATCGGTGGCGCCGGATAGGAAGAATCGGTGAGACCGATTTTGGCTTTAGGTTTAGGTCATATGTGGATGTGAGAAAGTAGCTGAGGGTTTTGGAGCATATCACTAAGCACATGAAGCAAGAGGCTCATTAAGCAACACCTCATTCCTCCTTGATAGTATTGGCTTTTCCTATAGACTAAATGTGATCTTGGATCACTAAAATGTAAAATGAAGAGTCTTGAGCTTGAAGCTTGAGCCAATTATTTGTCCTTAGCATCTTGAAGGAGTTCCCACATCCTTTAGTCCATGCCACTCCATTGTTGAACTTATCTGAAACATACTAGATAAAAGGTTAGTCCAACAAGAGATATGCTGACATTAATTACCAAAACCACCTAGGGAGCACCTGTGCTTTCAATCTCCCCCTTTTTGGTAATTGATGACAACATACATCAAAGCTTTAGATAAAGATATAAAGAATAGCAAGTAAAGCTTCGGAAAGACATGTAAAAAGCATAGGCTCCCCTACATGTATGCAATCATGTGAATATGGAATGTAGAAGCATGTGATATCATAACCATGATAGAGTAGGCAATGTGTTACATGTATCTTGGCCATATGCATCAGAGCAAAGAATATTAACGAAAATACCTTCATGCCCATGAGTCCTTCTTGCAAACAGTATGTACATCAGCAAGAATTTCTCATACACATGATTGTGATGCATATACTTACCTTGTAGTCTTGAGTTGGCTTAGGATGGAATGAACCTGCGTAAACACGGTTAGATAACACAGATGCACCTACTAGACAGAGCAAACAAAAGAAACCACAAGAATACCAAGACTGGGATGACATGTAGAGAGTGAGTACTAAGTACTACATTGGATTTGACATGTCCCCAAGAGTAAAGATATGCAATGAATTTAGATGATTTCTTTCCTTTAGATGGCCTTGCTCCCCCTGAATCTAGCATGGGATACTGGGAGAAGATAGGGAACAGAAAATCAGAGCTGAAAGATATAAATGAATAGAGCTAATGCAAGCTAATGCAAATAAGCACATATGAACATGTCTTTCCCCTCAAGAAGACATGTGGCATCTCTCCTCTTGAACACCAAGCATCTGGGATCCTTGAGAAATACTTTTATCTAGTATTCTCTCCCCCTGGAGATCTCTCTCTCCTACTGAGATGTGATCTCTCTCTCTAAATGATAAGCTTTGATGTGATCTCTCTCTCCCCCTTTGACATCAATTTCCAAGAAGGGCTTGATAAGAATTTTTTTAGCTCTCTCTCCCCCGCTGGAATTTGTCGTGAATGGGTTTGATCCTTGAGTCACAACATAAAGCAATGATAAAAATGTGATGCTTGTAGAGGACAAGATTCATTGAGTGGAGCTGGATCAAAAGAAACACAGAATAATTGGCAAACTGTTTTTCCTGTTGTGAAATTGGTGGCACCGAGTGGTATGCTTCGGTGGTACCGAAAGTTTTCGGTTGGACCGAAAATAACAAATAGGTGTAACCGAGTTCATCACAGAGAAAACACTTGTCACCTCAGCTCACTTGACTAATAAGATCTCACAAAGATTTGCAAGGAATTTACTGAAAGATTTGCAATGAATTGGAATGCAGAAAATGCAGAGCAAACAGAAAGAAATCTAGATGAAGTTTTTTTTGAAAGGGGAAACACATATGCATGAGACAAATGCAAAAACACAGAAAAGAACACAAGAGAACTTCATCTAGAGATGGTCGGCGACAAAGTCACCTATGTTAGAGTATATTGACTTAGGAGTCAAGTGAGATCACTTGATCATAGGTCATACTCATCGTTTAAGCTCAAAATGGGGTTGCCATTTTTCGTTTAAGCATCTTGATGTATTCACATCTTGTCGAGTTGCTTTAACTCATGACTTGGAGTAAAGCTTCTCTAAGATGGAATAACATAACTTGGTTGGTGGTGTCGTCCATGTAGTTGAACTTGTGTGGGTTGCTCAAGGTTGATGTAGCTCATCAAGAAATTGGAGCACCACTTGGAATTTGAGTCCATCTTCCTACATGGGTTAGTTCGTGCAAGGAAGAGCACTTGTGTATCCAATAATGACAATCATGAAGCTCGACATAAAATATGTCAAAGGATATGTTTAAATGATTTTGTGCTTCCTTGGCTTCATCCACCTTGTGTAGAGACTTGGTGATGTAGAGATTGCTCAAGATATGAGTAGGTTACAACCTCATGGAATTGATTCAACCAAGTACCTACATGGGTTAGATAACATGCAAGATACAAATATATCCAAGACATAAGATTTCCATTATATGTGAGATATCAAGGATCAGGCATAAGCTCATGTCTTGCATGTATCCAGTGGAGTTTCTACTCCAAGTTTGAAGCATCAATGATGTTCAATTCTCCTCTTAACCTGCAAAACACTTTCTCATCAAGAGGTTTAGTGAATATATCCGCTAATTGCTTTTCGGTGCGAACATGCTTAAGATCAATGTCACCCTTAGCAACATGATCTCGAATGAAATGATGACGAACTTCAATATGCTTAGTTTGAGAATGTCGTACGGGATTATGTCCAATTTTGATAGCACTTTCATTGTCACAAAGCAATGGAACATGTTTCACATATATCCCATAATCTTTAAGAGTTTAGGTCATCCAAAGTAATTGAGCACAACATGAACCATCGGCAATGTATTCCACTTCGGCAGTGGATAAGGATACCGAGTTTTGTTTCTTGGATGACCAAGACACAAGATATCTACCAAGAAATTGACAAGTACCCGAAGTGGAATTTCTATCAACCTTGTCGCCGGCATAGTCCGAGTCGGAGTAGCCAACAAGATCGAAGGAGGCCCTCTTAGGATACCAAATGCCAAAATTTGGTGTATGGATTAAGTATCTCACTATCCTTTTCACGGCCTTAAGATGACATTCTTTAGGAGCAGCTTGATATCGTGCGCACATGCACACACTTAGCATAATATCGGGACGTGAAGCACATAGATATAACAATGAACCAATCATAGAGCGATAAACCTTTTGATCAACGGTTCATCATCTTTGGTTAAGTCAAGATGTCCACTAGTAGGCATGGGTGTAGACATACCTTTGCATTCTTGCATATTGAACTTCTTGAATAAGTCCTTAGTGTACTTCGTTTGAGAGACAAAAGTACCTTCCTTAGTTTGCTTGATTTGCAACCCAAGAAAGAATTTGAGTTCACTCATCATTGACATCTCAAACTTCTCCGACATTAGCTTTCCAAACTTTTCACTAAAATGAGGGTTAGTTGATCCAAATATGATATCATCAACATAAATTTGGCATACAAATAATTCTCCATTAACCCTTTTAGTAAAAAATGTGGAATCAATTTTCCCAATTTCAAAGCCTTTTTCAAGAAGAAACTTGGTCAAGCATTTATACCATGCTCTAGGAGCTTGTTTAAGACCATAAAGAGCTTTGTGAAGTTTGTAAACATGATTGGGTTTCTTAGGATTGACAAAGCCGGGAGGTTGCTTAACATAAACTTCCTCCTCTATTTCACCATTTAGAAAAGCACTTTTAATGTCCATTTGATACAAGGTGATATCATGATGATTAGCATAGGCAAGTAAGATGCGAATGGACTCAAGTCTAGCAACGGGAGCATAAGTCTCACCATAGTCCATACCTTCGACTTGTGTGTAGCCTTGGGCGACGAGACGTGCTTTGTTGCGAACTACTTGTCCATCTTCATCTTGCTTGTTGCGAAACACCCATTTGGTACCAATGATGTTGTGGTTGTTGTCGGGCTTCTCAACCAATGTCCAAACTTGATTCCTCTCAAAGTTGTGTAGCTCTTCATGCATAGCATTTATCCAATCCGGATCTTCCAATGCTTCTTCAACCTTCATAGGTTCAATTCTAGAGATGAAAGAATAGTTTTCACAAAAGTTAGCTAAACGAGTTTTAGAGCGAGTGATTCTCCCGGTTTGAATATCATTGTAGATTTGCTCGATGGGATGGTCTTTAGCAATTCTTGCTCGAACTCGTGAAAGCTTTTGCTTGGGTCTTCGTTGACCATCTTCTTCATCTTGTTCTTATTCTTGGCCTTCTTCATTGTTGGCGTTGTCGTTCTCTTGTCGTGGTGGAGAAGGAGGTTGTTGACGTTCGTGATGATGCACTTCCTCGTTTTCTTCATCTTGGGGTGTCCCACTTGTGGATGCTTCCGTATCAACTCTTGGTTCACCTTGTCGTGAAGTAGAAGCTTCCACTTGAATAGACGAGGTACTCTCCTTCACCTCCGTTGGACGGACCTTGCCAATAGATAAGTCTTGGATAGCTTCCGAAGGGTCTTTGTCTCCTACATCAATTGGCAATTGCTCTATTTGCGAGCCGTTAGATTCATCAAACTTCACATCTACCGTCTATTCAACCTTTCGGGTGAAATAGTTGTAGACACGGTAAGTGTGAGAGTTTGAGCCATAACCTAGTAGGAAACCTTCATGAGACTTAGGAGCAAATTTAGAACGACGATGCTTATCAAGAATGTAGCACTTTGAGCCGAATAATCGAAAGTATCCAACTTGGGGTTTGTTACCGGTGAGGAGCTCGTATGCTGTCTTGCCAAGTAGCTTGTGAAGATACAAGCGATTTGTTGCATGACAAGCTGTATCAACCGCTTCGCCTGAAAGTCCTTGATGTCTTGTACTCATCAAGCATCGTTCTCGCCATTTCGATGAGCGTCCGGTTCTTCCTCTCAACAACTCCATTTTGTTGAGGTGTGTACGTAGCCGAGAACTCGTGTGAAATCCCTTCTTCGTCAAGAACACCCACGTAAATCTTGAAAAATCATCAACTATAACTAGACCAAAAGAATTTCCACCGAGAATCTTGTAGGAGTTGGGACCAAAGAGATCCATGTGAAGTAGCTCGAGTGGCCTCTTTGTGGTCATAATGTTCTTCACGGGATGCCTTCCTCCAACCTGTTTACCTGCTTGACAAGCACTGCATAGTCTATCCTTATCAAATATGACATCGTGAACTCCAAGGATATGATTCCCTTTAATAAGCTTGTCAAGGTTTCTCATGCCAACATGACCTAATCGTCTATGCCATAACCAACCTTTTGAGGATTTAGCAATGAAGCAAGTTTTAGGTTGAGCCTTTTTAGTGAAATCAACAATGTATAGATCACCTCTACGCACACCGGTAAAGACCATTTTATGATTGTCTCGACAAAACACTTGGCAATCAATTTCAGTAAATAAGACATTGAAACCGAAATCAGCAAGTCTAGATACTGAAAGTAAGTTGTAGCCAAGAGATTCAACGAGCATGACATTTTGAATGGAGCTATCATGTGAGATGGCCACCTTACCGAGGCCAACCACCTTACCCTTTGAGTTGTCACCGAAAGTGACAAACTTTCGAGGACTATCATTTCCAGCAAGCTCATGAAACATGTCTTTATCTCCGGTCATGTGATCGGTACATCCACTATCAAGAACCCATTCCTTTCCTACTGACACATATCCCCGAAGATTTGCCATAAGACCAAAATGTCTCATTGCATCATCAAGATCGAAGTCACTATCATCATCCTCATCATAGTATCCATGTTCAACATCGTCATGTGGTGGATCAAATCCTAGAGAGGGTAATTCATTAGAGTGAATTTGACAATGATCTTGCTGATGAATTCTTATAGCTTCGGAAATAATATCACTAATAATTCCAATATCTCCTTTGGTACGCATAAGGTTGGTAAGTTCAAATAGACGATCACCAAACATAGGATCACTAGTATTCATTTTACTCAAAGCAATAGACTTGTAGAGAATTTCATCTAGATTTTTCAAGGAATAATTTGGAAAGCGTTCCTCAAGAAATTTCCATATAGTGTAGGCACACTCAAAAGTAGGCAAGATTCTAATCAAGTTTCTAGGCAAGCCTCTAGTGATAAGATTAACAGTTCTAAGATTCCTAGTCATGTCAATAGATTCATCAAGGGTAGGATGCATAGGATCAACATGAGGAGCACAAGGGCTAGCAATGTACTTGTTCAAATGATATTGATTGAAAATTACAAGCATCTCATTTTTCCACTCATGAAAATACTCTCCATCAAGAATAGGCACTCTATGACTAAGACTCCCCGAAGTAGACTCATCCATCTTCCTCCAATGGTGATTAAACCAAGGCAATGGAGACCAAAGCTCTGATACCACTTGTAGGATCTTGAGAAGAGGTGTCTAGAGGGGGGTGATTAGACACTAAGTACCAAAGTTGCAGTTTTTAACCTTATTGAAGTTTAAGTGAAGTTTAGGCACAAATTTAACTTTCTCAATACATAACAAGCAAGCATGCAATGAGTATATGAGCAGCGGAAAGTAAAGCATGCAACTTGCAAGAAAGTAAAGGGAAGGGTTTGGAGGATTCAAACGCGATTGGAGGCACGGATGTTTTTGGCGTGGTTCCGATAGGTGGTGCTATCGTACTTCCACGTTGGTGGAGACTTCAACCCACGAAGGGTAACAGTTGCGCGAGTCCACGGAGGGCTCCACCCACGAAGGGTCCACGAAGTAGCAACCTTGTCTATCCCACCATGGCCGTCTCCCACGAAGGACTTGCCTCACTAGGGGTAGATCTTCACGAAGTAGGGTATCTCCTTGCCCTTACAAACTCCTTGGTTCAACTCCACAATCTTGTCGGAGGCTCCCAAGTGACACCTAGCCAATCTAGGAGACACCACTCTCCAAGAAGTAACAAATGGTGTGTTGATGATGAACTCCTTGCTCTTGTGCTTCAAATGATAGTCTCCCCAACACTCAACTCTCTCTCATAGGATTTGAATCTGGTGGAAAGAAGATTTGAGTGGAAAGCAACTTGGGGAAGGCTAGAGATCAAGATTCATATGGTAGGAATGGAATATCTTGGTCTCAACACATGAGTAGGTAGTTCTCTCTCAGAAATAGGATGCTGGAAGTGTAGGTTCAGTCTGATGGCTCTCTCCACGAATGAAGAGGAGGTGGAGGGGTATATATAGCCTCCACACAAAATCTAACCGCTACACACAATTTACCAATCTCGGTGGGACCGAATCATAAAACTCGGTCAGACCGATTTTAGTAAACCTAGTGACCGTTAGGATTTTCGGTGGGACTGATTTGCATCTCGGTAGGACCGATATGGTTAGGGTTAGGGCATAACGTAATCTCGGTGGGACCAATTACACAAACTCGGTGGGACCGATTTGGGTAATTAGCTAACCAGAGTGTTGGTCAGGCAAACTCGGTGAGACCGATTACTCAAACTCGGTGGGACCGATTTTGGTAATAAGTTAACCAAAAAGTTTGCATTGTAATCTCGGTAGTACCGATTCTTAAACTCGGTGAGACCGATTTTGGTAATGGACATACACAGAGAGATTACAATCCCATCTAGCTAAGACCGAGATCCCTATCGGTAGGACCGATTTGCCTAGGGTTTGTGGCAGTGGCTATGACCTATGGAATCGGTGGCGCCGGATAGGAAGAATCGGTGAGACCGATTTTGGCTTTAGGTTTAGGTCATATGTGGATGTGAGAAAGTAGCTGAGGGTTTTGGAGCATATCACTAAGCACATGAAGCAAGATGCTCATTAAGCAACACCTCATTCCTCCTTGATAGTATTGGCTTTTCCTATAGACTAAATGTGATCTTGGATCACTAAAATGTAAAATGAAGAGTCTTGAGCTTGAAGCTTGAGCCAATTCTTTGTCCTTAGCATCTTGAAGGAGTTCCCACATCCTTTAGTCCATGCCACTCCATTGTTGAACTTATCTGAAACATACTAGATAAAAGGTTAGTCCAACAAGAGATATGTTGACATTAATTACCAAAACCACCTAGGGAGCACCTGTGCTTTCAATCTCCCCCTTTTTGGTAATTGATGACAACATACATCAAAGCTTTAGATAAAGATATAAAGAATAGCAAGTAAATCTTCGGAAAGACATGTAACAAGCATAGGCTCCCCTACATGTATGCAATCATGTGAATATGGAATGTAGAAGCATGTGATAGCATAACCATGATAGAGTAGGAAATGTGTTACATGTATCTTGGCCATATGCATCAGAGCAAAGAATATTAACGAAAATACCTTCATGCCCATGAGTCCTTCTTGCAAACAGTATGTACATCAGCAAGAATTTCTCATACACATGATTGTGATGCATATACTTACCTTGTAGTCTTGAGTTGGCTTAGGATGGAATGAACCTGCGTAAACACGGTTAGATAACACAGATGCACCTACTAGACAGAGCAAACAAAAGAAACCACAAGAATACCAAGACTGGGATGACATGTAGAGAGTGAGTACTAAGTACTACATTGGATTTGACATGTCCCCAAAAGTAAAGATATGCAATGAATTTAGATGATTTCTTTCCTTTAGATGCCCTTGCTCCCCCTGAATCTAGCATGGGATACTGGGAGAAGATAGGGAACAGAAAATAAGAGCTGAAAGATATAAATGAACAGAGCTAATGCAAGCTAATGCAAATAAGCACATATGAACATGTCTTTCCCCTCAAGAAGACATGTGGCATCTCTCCTATTGAACACCAAGCATCTGGGATCCTTGAGAAATACTTTTATCTAGTATTCTCTCCCCCTGGAGATCTCTCTCTCCTTCTGAGATGTGATCTCTCTCTCTAAATGATAAGCTTTGATGTGATCTCTCTCTCCCCCTTTGACATCAATTTCCAAGAAGGGCTTGATAAGAAAAATTTTAGCTCTCTCTCCCCCGCTGGAATTTGTCGTGAATGGGTTTGATCCTTGAGTCACAACATAAAGCAATGATAAAAATGTGATGCTTGTAGAGGACAAGATTCATTGAGTGGAGCTGGATCAAAAGAAACACAGAATAAGTGGCAAACTGTTTTTCCTGTTGTGAAATTGGTGGCACCGAGTGGTATGCTTCGGTGGTACCGAAAATTTTCGGTTGGAACGAAAATAACAAATAGGTGTAACCGAGTTCATCGCAGAGAAAACACTTGTCACCTCAGCTCACTTGACTAATAAGATCTCACAAAGATTTGCAAGGAATTTACTGAAAGATTTGCAATGAATTGGAATGCAGAAAATGCAGAGCAAACAGAAAGAAATCTAGATGAAGTTTTTTTTGAAAGGGGAAACACATATGCATGAGACAAATGCAAAACCACAGAAAAGAACACAAGAGAACTTCATCTAGAGATGGTCGGCGACAAAGTCACCTATGTTAGAGTATATTGACTTAGGAGTCAAGTGAGATCACTTGATCATAGGTCATACTCATCGTTTAAGCTCAAAATGGGGTTGCCATTTTTCGTTTAAGCGTCTTGATGTATTCACATCTTGTCGAGTTGCTTTAACTCATGACTTGGAGTAAAGCTTCTCTAAGATGGAATAACATACCTTGGTTGGTGGTGTCGTCCATGTAGTTGAACTTGTGTGGGTTGCTCAAGGTTGATGTAGCTCATCAAGAAATTGGAGCACCACTTGGAATTTGAGTCCATCTTCCTACATGGGTTAGTTCGTGCAAGGAAGAGCACTTGTGTATCCAATAATGACAATCATGAAGCTCAACATAAGATATGTTAAAGGATATGTTTAAATGATTTTGTGCTTCCTTGGCTTCATCCACCTTGTGTAGAGACTTGGTGATGTAGAGATTGCTCAAGATATGAGTAGGTTACAACCTCATGGAATTGATTCAACCAAGTACCTACATGGGTTAGATAACATGCAAGATACAAATATATCCAAGACATAAGATTTCCATTATATGTGAGATATCAAGGATTAGGCATAAGCTCATGTCTTGCATGTATCCAATGGAGTTTCTACTCCAAGTTTGAAGCATCAATGATGTTCAATTATCCTCTTAACCTGCAAAACACTTTCTCATCAAGAGGTTTAGTGAATATATCCGCTAATTGCTTTTCGGTGCGAACATGCTTAAGATCAATGTCACCCTTAGCAACATGATCTCGAATGAAATGACGACGAACTTCAATATGCTTAGTTCGAGAATGTTGTACGGGATTATGTCCAATTTTGATAGCACTTTCATTGTCACAAAGCAATGGAACATGTTTCACATATATCCCATAATCTTTAAGAGTTTGGGTCATCCAAAGTAATTGAGCACAACATGAACCAGCGGCAATGTATTCCGCTTCGGCAATGGATAAGGATACCGAGTTTTGTTTCTTGGAGGACCAAGACACAACAGATCTACCAAGAAATTGACAAGTACCCGAAGTGGAATTTCTATCAACCTTGTCGCCGGCATAGTCCGAGTCGGAGTAGCCAACAAGATCGAAGGAGGCCCTCTTAGGATACCAAATGCCAAAATTTGGTGTATGGATTAAGTATCTCACTATCCTTTTCACGGCCTTAAGATGACATTCTTTAGGAGCAGCTTGATATCGTGCGCACATGCACACACTTAGCATAATATCGGGACGTGAAGCACATAGATATAACAATGAACCAATCATAGAGCGATAAACCTTTTGATCAACCGGTTCGTCATCTTTGGTTAAGTCAAGATGTCCACTAGTAGGCATGGGTGTAGACATACCTTTGCATTCTTGCATATTGAACTTCTTGAATAAGTCCTTAGTGTACTTCGTTTGAGAGACAAAAGTACCTTCCTTAGTTTGCTTGATTTGCAACCCAAGAAAGAATTTGAGTTCACTCATCATTGACATCTCAAACTTCTCCGACATTAGCTTTCCAAACTTTTCACTAAAATGAGGGTTAGTTGATCCAAATATGATATCATCAACATAAATTTGGCATACAAATAATTCTCCATTAACCCTTTTAGTAAAAAATGTGGAATCAATTTTCCCAATTTCAAAGCCTTTTTCAAGAAGAAACTTGGTCAAGCATTTATACCATGCTCTAGGAGCTTGTTTAAGACCATAAAGAGCTTTGTGAAGTTTGCAAACATGATTGGGTTTCTTAGGATTGACAAAGCCGGGAGGTTGCTTAACATAAACTTCCTCCTCTATTTCACCATTTAGAAAAGCACTTTTAATGTCCATTTGATACAAGGTGATATCATGATGATTAGCATAGGCAAGTAAGATGCGAATGGACTCAAGTCTAGCAACGGGAGCATAAGTCTCACCATAGTCCATACCTTCGACTTGTGTGTAGCCTTGGGCGACAAGACGTGCTTTGTTGCGAACTACTTGTCCATCTTCATCTTGCTTGTTGCGAAACACCCATTTGGTACCAATGATGTTGTGGTTGTTGTCGGGCTTCTCAACCAATGTCCAAACTTGATTCCTCTCAAAGTTGTGTAGCTCTTCATGCATAGCATTTATCCAATCCAGATCTTCCAATGCTTCTTCAACCTTCATAGGTTCAATTCTAGAGATGAAAGAATAGTTTTCACAAAAGTTAGCTAAACGAGTTTTAGAGCGAGTGATTCTCCCGGTTTGAATATCATTGTAGATTTGCTCGACGGGATGGTCTTTAGCAATTCTTGCTCGAACTCGTGAAAGCTTTTGCTTGGGTCTTCGTTGAACATCTTCTTCATCTTGTTCTTATTCTTGGCCTTCTTCATTGTTGGCGTTGTCGTTCTCTTGTCGTGGTGGAGAAGGAGGTTGTTGACGTTCGTGATGATGCACTTGAAGGAAATATGCCCTAGAGGCAATAATAAAGTTATTATTTATTTCCTCATATCATGATAAATGTTTATTATTCATGCTAGAATTGTATTAACCGGAAACATGGTACATGTGTGAATACATAGACAAACATATAGTCACTAGTATGCCTCTACTTGACTAGCTCATTAATCAAAGATGGTTATGTTTCCTAACCATAGACATGTTTTGTCATTTGATTAATGGGATCACATCATTATAAGAATGATGTGATTGACATGACCCATTCCGTTAACCTAGCACTTGATCGTTTAGTATATTGCTATTGCTTTCTTCATGACTTATACATGTTCCTGTAACTATGAGATTATGCAACTCCGTTCTTTCGGAGGAACACTTTGGTGCTACCAAACGTCACAACGTAATCGGGTGATTATAAAGGAGTACTACAGGTGTCTCCAAAGGTACATGTTGGGTTGGCGTATTTCGAGATTAGGTTTTGTCACTCCGATTGTCGGAGAGGTATCTCTAGGCCTTCTCGGTAAATACACATCACATAAGCCTTGCAAGCATTGCAACTAATAAGTTAGTTGCGAGATGATGTATTACGGAACGAGTAAAGAGACTTGCCGGTAACGAGATTGAACTAGGTATTGGATACCGAAGATCGAATCTCGGGCAAGTAACATACCGATGACAAAGGGAACAACATATGTCGTTATGCGGTTTGACCGATAAAGATCTTCGTAGAATATGTAGGAACCAATATGGGCATCCAGGTTCCGCTATTGGTTATTGACCGAGAACAGTTCTAGGTCATGTCTACATAGTTCTCGAACCCGTAGGGTCCGCACGCTTAAAGTTACGATGACAGTTTTATTATGAGTTTACAAGTTTTGATGTACCGAAGTTTGTTCGGAGTCCCGGATGTGATCACGGACATGACGAGGAGTCTCAAAATGGTCGAGACATAAAGATTGATATATTGGAAGCCTATATTTTGATATCGGAATGGTTCCAGGTGAAATCGGGATTTTACCGGAACACCGGGGGGGTTACCGGAACCCTCCCGGGGGATAATGGGCCTTAGCGGGCCATGAGGGAAAAGAGGAGGGCGGCCAGGGCAGGCGCGCCCCCTCCCCTAGTCCGAATAGGACAGGAGAGGGGCGCGCCCCCTTCCTCTTCCCTCCCCCCTTCCTTCTCCAACAAGGTAGAGGGGGAGTCCTACTCCGGTGGGAGTAGGACTCCTCAGCGCACCCATGAGGGCCGGCCGCACCTCCCCTCCCTCCTTTATATACGGGCGGAGGGCACCCCAAGAGACACAAGTTGATCTACGGATCGTTCCTTAGCCGTGTCGGTGCCCCCTCCACCATATTCCACCTCGGTCATATCGTCGCGGAGTTTAGGCGAAGCCTGCGCCGATGAGAGCATCATCATCGCCACCACGCCGTCGTCTTGACGAACTCATCCTCGACACTTTCTGGATCGAGTCCGGGATCGCCATCGAGCTGAACGTGTGCTGAACTCGAAGGTGCCGTCGCTCGGTACTTGGATCGGTCGGATCGTGAAGACGCACAACTACATCAACCGCGTTGTCATAACGCTTCGCTTACGGTCTTACGAGGGTACGTGGACAATACTCTCCCCTCTCGTTGCTATGCCATCACCATGATCTTGCGTGTGCGTAGGAATTTTTTTGAAATTACTACGTTCCCCAACAGTGGTATCAGAGCCTGGTTTTATGCGTTGATGTTATATGCACGAGTAGAACACAAGTAAGTTGTGGGCGATATAAGTCATACTGCTTACCAGCATGTCATACTTTGGTTCAACGGTATTGTGAGATGAAGTGGCCCGGACCGACATTACGCGTACGCTTACGCGAGACTGGTTTCACCGCTGCGAGCACTCGTTGCTTAAAGGTGACTGGCGGGTGTCTGTCTCTCTCACTTTAGTTGAACCGAGTGTGGCTATGCCCGGTCCTTGCGAAGGTTAAAACAGCACCAACTTGACAAACTATCGTTGTGGTTTGATGCGTAGGTAAGAACGGTTCTTGCTCAGCCTGTAGCAGCCACGTAAAACTTGCAATAACAAAGTAGAGGACGTCTAACTTGTTTTTGCAGGGCATGTTGTGATGTGATATGGTCAAGACGTGATGCTATATTTTATTGTATGAGATGATCATGTTTTGTAACCAAAGTTATCGGCAACTGGCAGGAGCCATATGGTTGTCGCTTTATTGTACGAAATGCAAACGCCCTGTAATTGCTTTACTTTATCACTAAGCGGTAGCGATAGTCGTAGAAGCAATAGATGGCGTAACGACAACGATGCTACGATGGAGATCAAGGTGTCGCGCCGATGATGATGGTGATCACGACGGTGCTTCGGAGATGGAGATCACAAGCACAAGATGATGATGGCCATATCATATCACTTATATTGATTGCATGTGATGTTTATCCTTTATGCATCTTATCTTGCTTTGATTGACGGTAGCATTTTAAGATGACCTCTCACTAAAAAATATCAAGAAGTGTTCTCCCTGAGTATGCACCGTTGCCAAAGTTCGTCGTGCCCAGACACCACGTGATGATCGGGTGTGATAAGCTCTACGTCCATCTACAACGGGTGCAAGCCAGTTTTGCACACGCGAATACTCAGGTTAAACTTGACGAGCCTAGCATATGCAGATATGGCCTCGAACACGGAGACCGAAGGTCGAGCGTGAATCATATAGTAGATATGATCAACATAGTGATGTTCACCATTGAAAACTACTCCATCTCACGTGATGATTGGTTATGGTTTAGTTGATTTGGATCACGTGATCACTTAGATGACTAGAGAGATGTCTGTCTAAGTGGGAGTTCTTAAGTAATATGATTAATTGAACTTAAATTTATCATGAACTTAGTCCTGGTAGTATTTTTGCAAATTATGTTCTAGATCAATAGCTCGCGTTGTTGCTTTCAAATGTTTATTTTATATGTGTTCCTAGAGAAAATTGTATTGAAAAATGTTAGTAGCAATGTTGCGGATTGGATCCGTGATCTGAGGTTTATCCTCATTGCTGCACAGAAGAATTATGTCCTTAATGCACCGCTAGGTGACAGGCCTATTGCAGGAGCAGATGCATACGTTATGAACGTTTGGCTAGCTCAATATGATGACTACTTGATAGTTTAGTGCACCATGCTTAACGGCTTAGAATCGGGACTTCAAAGACGTTTTGAACGTCATGGACCATATGAGATGTTCCAGGAATTGAAGTTAATATTTCAAGCAAATACTCGAGTTGAGAGATATGAAGTCTCCAACAAGTTCTATAGCTATAAGATGGAGGAGAATCACTCAACTAGTGAGCATGTGCTCAGATTGTCTGGGTATTTCAATCGCTTGAATCAAGTGGGAGTTAATCTTCCAGATAAGATAGTGATTGACAGAATTCTCTAGTCACCATCACTAAGTTACTAGAACTTCGTGATGAACTATAGTATGAAAGGGATGACAAAAACGATTCCCGAGCTCTTCGTGATGTTGAAACCAATGAAGGTAGAAATCAAGAAAAAGCATCAAGTGTTGATGATTGACAAGACCACTAGTTTCAAGAAAAGGGCAAAGGGAAAGAAAGGGAAACTTCAAGTAGAATGGCAAACAAGTTGTCACTCCCGTGAAGAAGACCAAAGCTGGACCAAAGCCTAAACCGAAAGTGCTTACAATCGCAAAGGAAATGGTCACTTGAAGCAGAAATGCCCTGAATATTTGGTGGATAAGAAGGATGGCAAAGTGAACAAGAGTATATTTGATATACAGGTTATTGATATGTGCCTTACTAGTGTTTATAGTAGCCCCTGAGTATTTGATACTTGTTTGGTTGCTAAGATTAGTAACTCAAAACAGGAGTTACAGAATAAACAGAGACTAGTTGAAGGGGAAGTGACGATGAGTGTTGGAAGTAGTTCCAAGATTGATATGAATGAGTGTTGGAAGTAGTTCCAAGATTGATATGATCATCATCACACACTCCCTATACTTTCGGGATTAGTGTTAAATCTAAATAAATGTTATTTGGCTTTTGCGTTGAGCATGAATATGATTTGATCATGTTTATTGCAAAACGGTTATTCATTTAAAGTTAAAGAATAATTGTTATTCTGTTTACATGAATAAAACCTTCAATGGTCATACACCCAATGAAAATAGTTTGTTGGATCTCGATCGTAGTGATACACATATTCATAATATTGATGCCGAAAGATGCAAAGTTAATAATGATAGTGCAACTTATTTGTGGCACAGCCGTTTGGGTCATATCGGTGTAAAGCGCATGAAGAAACTCCATAAAAGATGGATTTTCGGAATCACTTGATTATGAATCATTTGATGCTTCTGAACCGTGCCTTTTGAGCAAGATGACTAAAACTCCGTTCCCCGGAACAATGGAACGAGCTACTGACTTATTGGAAATAATACATACCGATGTATGCGATCCAATGAGTGTTAAGGCTCGCAACAAGTATCATTATTTTCTGACCTTCACAGATGATTTGAGCAGATATGCGTATATCTGCTTAATGAAACATAAGTCTGAAATAGTTGAAATGTTCAAAGAATTTCAGAGTGAAGTGGAAAATCATCGTAACAAGAAAATAAAGTTTCTACGATCTGATCGTGGAGATAAATATTTGAGTTACGAGTTTGGTCTTCATTTGAAACAATGTGAAATAGTTTCGCAACTCACGCCATATGGAACACCACAGCATAATGGTGTGTCCGAACATCATAATCGTACTTTACTAGATATGGTGCGATCTATGATGTCTCTTATCGGTTTACCACTATCGTTTTGGGGTTATGCATTAGAGACAACTGCATTCACGCTTAAATAAGGCACCATCTAAATCCGCTGAGATGACACCGTATGAACTATGGTTTAGCAAGAAACCTAAGTCGTCGTTTCTTAAAATTTGAGTTGTGATGCTTATGTGAAAAAGTTTTCACCGATAAGCTCGAACCCAAATCGAGAAGTGCGTCTTCATAGAATACCCAAAGGTAACTATTGGGTACACCTTCTATCACAGATCCGAAGGCAAGTTATTTGTTGCTAAGATGGATCCTTTCTAGAGAAGAAGTTTCTCTCGAAAGAAGTGAGTGGGAGGAAAGTAGAACTTGATGAGGTAATTGTACCTTCTCCCTTATTGGAAAGTAGTTCATCACGTAAATCAGTTCCGTGATTCCTACACCAATTAGTGAGGAAGTTAATGATGATGATCATGAAACTTCAGATCAAGTTGCTACCAAACCTCGTAGGTCTTCCAGAGTAAGATCCGCACTGAGTGGTACGATAATCATGTTCGGAAGTCATGTTACTAGACCATGATGAACCTACGAACTATGAGGAAGCGATGATGAGCCCAGATTCATGAAATGGCTTGAGGCCATAAAATCTAAGATAGGATCCATATATAAGAACAAAGTGTAGACTTTGGTTGACCTGCTCGATGATCAGCAAGTCAAGTTAAATAAATGGATCTTCAAGAGGAAGACGGACACTGATAGTAGTGTTACTATCTACAAAGCTCGACTTGTTGCAAAAGGTTTTCGACAAGTTCAAGGTGTTGACTACAATGAGATTTTCTCAACTCTAGCATTGCTTAAGTCTGTCCGAATCATGTTAGCAATTGCCACATTTTATGAAATCTGGCAAATGGATGTCAAAACAACATTCTTTAATGGGTTTATTAAATAAGAGTTGTATATGATGCAACCGAAGGTTTTGTCAATCCTAAAGGAACTAACAAAATGTGCAAGCTCCAATGATCCATCTATGGACTGGTGCAAGCATCTCGAGTTGGAATACACGCTTTGATAAGTTGATCAAAGCATATCGTTTTATACAGACTTGCGGTGAAGCCTGTATTTACAATAAAGTGAGTGGGAGCACTACCGCCTTTTGATAAATATATGTGAGTAACATATTGTTGATCAAAATGATGTATAATTTTTCGGAAAGCATAAAGGAGTATTTGAAAGAAGTTCTTTAAAAGAAAGACCTCGGAAAGCTACTTACATATTGAGCATCAAGATCTATTGAGATAGATCAAGACGCTTGATAAGTTTTTCAATAAGTACATACCTTGTCAAGATTTTGAAGTAGTTCAAAATGGAACAGTCAAAGAAAAGTTCTTGCACTGTGTTGCAAAGGTGTGAAATTGAGTAAGACTCAAATCCCGACCACGGCAGAAAATAGAAAAGAGAATGAAAGTCATTCCCTATGCCTCACCATAGGTTCTATAAAGTATGCTATGCTATGTACCGGACCTATTGTATATCTTGCTCAGATTTGGCAAGGAGTACAATAGTGGTCTAGGAGTAGATCATTTGGACATTGGTCAAGAACATCCTTAGTGAGGACTAAGGAAATAATTCTCGATTATGGAGGTGATAAAAGAGCCCGTCGTAAAGAGTTACATCGATGCAAGCTTTTTACACTGATCCAGATGACTCTAAGTCTCAATCTGGATGCATATTGAAAGTGGGAGCAATTAGCTAGAGTAGCTCCGTGCAGAGCATTGTAGACATAGAATATTTGCAAAATACATACGGCTCTGAATGTGATAGACCCGTTGACTAAGCTTCTCTCACGAGCAAAACATGATCATACCTTAGTACTCTTTGGGTGTTAATCACATAGCGATGTGAACTAGATTATTGACTCTAGTAACCCTTTGGGTGTTGATCACATGACGATGTGAACTGTGGGTATTATCACATACAAATGCGAATATTGGTGTTAAATCACATGGCGATGTGAACTAGATTATTGACTCTAGTGCAAGTGGGAGACTGAAGGAAATATGCCCTAGAGGCAATAATAAAGTTATTATTTATTTCCTCATATCATGATAAATGTTTATTATTCATGCTAGAATTGTATTAACCGGAAACATGGTACATTTGTGAATACATAGACAAACATATAGTCACTAGTATGCCTCTACTTGACTAGCTCATTAATCAAAGATGGTTATGTTTCCTAACCATAGACATGTGTTGTCATTTGATTAATGGGATCACATCATTAGAAGAATGATGTGATTGACATGACCCATTCCGTTAGCCTAGCACTTGATCGTTTAGTATATTGCTATTGCTTTCTTCATGACTTATACATGTTCCTGTAACTATGAGATTATGCAACTCCGCTTACGGAGGAACACTTTGGTGCTACCAAACGTCACAACGAATCGGGTGATTATAAAGGAGTACTACAGGTGTCTCCAAAGGTACATGTTGGGTTGGCGTATTTCGAGATTAGGTTTTGTCACTCCGATTGTCGGAGAGGTATCTCTAGGCCTTCTCGGTAAATACACATCACATAAGCCTTGCAAGCATTGCAACTAATAAGTTAGTTGCGAGATGATGTACTACGGAACGAGTAAAGAGACTTGCCGGTAACGAGATTGAACTAGGTATTGGATACCGACGATCGAATCTCGGGCAAGTAACATATCGATGACAAAGGGAACAACGTATGTCGTTATGCGGTTTGACCGATAAAGATCTTCGTAGAATATGTAGGAACCAATATGGGCATCCAGGTTCCGCTATTGGTTATTGACCGAGAACAGTTCTAGGTCATGTCTACATAGTTCTTGAACCCGTAGGGTCCGCACGCTTAAAGTTACGATGACAGTTTTATTATGAGTTTACAAGTTTTGATGTACCGAAGTTTGTTCGGAGTCCCGGATGTGATCATGGACATGACGAGGAGTCTCGAAATGGTCGAGACATAAAGATTGATATACTGGAAGCCTATATTTGGATATCGGAATGGTTCCGGGTGAAATCGGGATTTTACCGGAACACCGAGGGGTTACCAGAACCCTCCCGGGGGATAATGGGCCTTAGTGGGCCATGAGGGAAAAGAGGAGGGCCGGCCAGGGCAGGCCGCGCGCCCCCTCCCCCCTAGTCCGAATAGGACAAGGAGAGGGGGGGCGGCGCCCCCCTTCCTCTTTCCCCTCCCCCCTTTCCTTCTCCAACAAGGCAAGAGGGGGGGAGTCCTACTCCCGGTGGGAGTAGGACTCCTCCAGGCGCACCCCATGAGGGCCGGCCGCACCTCCCCCTCCCTCCTTTATATACGGGGGCAGAGGGGCACCCCAAGAGACACAAGTTGATCTACGGATCATTCCTTAGCCGTGTGCGGTGCCCCCCTCCACCATATTACACCTCGGTCATATCATCGCGGAGTTTAGGTGAAGCCCTGCGCTGGTAGAGCATCATCATCGTCACCACGCCGTCGTGCTGACGGAACTCATCCCCGACACTTTGCTAGATCGAAGTCCGGGGATCGTCATCGAGCTGAACGTGTGCTGAACTCGGAGGTGCCGTACGTTCGGTACTTGGATCGGTCGGATCGTGAAGACGTACGACTACATCAACAGCGTTGTCATAACGCTTCGCTTATAGCCACGAGGGCGTGGACAATACTCTCCCCTCTCGTTGCTATGCCATCACCATGATCTTGCGTGTGCGTAGGAATTTTTTTGAAATTACTACGTTCCCCAACAACACTTCCTCGTTTTCTTCATCTTGGGGTGTCCCACTTCTGGATGCTTCCGTATCAACTCTTGGTTCACCTTGTCGTGAAGTAGAAGCTTCCACTTGAATAGACGAGGTACTCTCCTTCACCTCCGTTGGACGGACCTTGCCAATAGATAAGTCTTGGATAGCTTCCGAAGGGTCTTTGTCTCCTACATCAATTAGCAATTGCTCTATTTGCGAGCCGTTAGATTCATCAAACTTCACATCTACTGTCTCTTCAACCTTTCGGGTGAAATTGCTGTAGACACGGTAAGTGTGAGAGTTTGAGCCATAACCTAGTAGGAAACCTTCATGAGACTTAGGAGCAAATTTAGAACGACGATGCTTATCAAGAATGTAGCACTTTGAGCCGAATACTCGAAAGTATCCAACTTGGGGTTTGTTACGGTGAGGAGCTCAGATGTTGTCTTGCCAAGTAGCTTGTGAAGATACAAGCGATTTGTTGCATGACAAGCTGTCTCAACCGCTTCTCTTCCCAAAAGTCCTTCGATGTCTTGTACTCATCAAGCATCGTTCTCGCCATTTCGATGAGCGTCCGGTTCTTCCTCTCAACAACTCCATTTTGTTGAGGTGTGTACGAGTCGAGAACTCGTGTGAAATCCTTCTTCGTCAAGAAAGGTGTCCACATTTGCGTTCTTGAACTCCGCTCCATTGTCGCCGCGAACCTTCTTGATCTTCACTTCAAATTGATTCGGGCCTTTCTAGCGAAGTTTTGAAGATCTTTTGGACCTGCGATTTATCATCGAGAAAGAACACCCACGTAAATCTTGAAAAATCATCAACTATAACTAGACCAAAAGAATTTCCACCGAGACTCTTGTAGGAGTTGGGACCAAAGAGATCCATGTGAAGTAGCTCGAGTGGCCTCTTTGTGGTCATAATGTTCTTCACGGGATGTCTTCCTCCAACCTGTTTACCTGCTTGACAAGCACTGCATAGTCTATCCTTATAAATATGACATCGTGAACTCCAAGGATATGATTCCCTTTAATAAGCTTGTCAAGGTTTCTCATGCCAACGTGACCTAATCGTCTATGCCATAACCAACCTTTTGAGGATTTAGCAATGAAGCAAGTTTTAGGTTGAGCCTTTTTAGTGAAATCAACAATGTATAGATCACCTCTATGCACACCGGTAAAGACCATTTTATGATTGTCTCGACAAAACACTTGGCAATCAATTTCAGTAAATAAGACATTGAAACCAAAATCAGCAAGTCTAGATACTGAAAGTAAGTTGTAGCCAAGAGATTCAACGAGCATGACATTTTGAATGGAGCTATCATGTGAGATGGCCACCTTACCGAGGCCAACCACCTTACCCTTTGAGTTGTCACCGAAAGTGACAAACTTTCGAGGACTATTATTTTCAGCAAGCTCACGAAACATGTCTTTATCTCCGGTCATGTGATCGGTACATCCACTATCAAGAACCCATTCCTTTCCTACTGACACATATCCCCGAAGATTTGCCATAAGACCAAAATGTATCATTGCATCATCAAGATCGAAGTCACTATCATCATCCTCATCATAGTATCCATGTTCAACATCGTCATGTGGTGGATCAAATCCTAGAGAGGGTAATTCATTAGAGTGAATTTGACAATGATCTTGCTTATGAATTCTTATAGCTTCGGAAATAATATCACTAATAATTCCAACATCTCCTTTGGCACGCATAAGGTCGGTAAGTTCAAATAGACGATCACCAAACATAGGATCACTAGTATTCATTTTACTCAAAGCAATAGACCTGTAGAGAATTTCATCTAGATTTTTCAAGGAATAATTTGGAAAGCGTTCCTCAAGAAATTTCCATATAGTGTAGGCACACTCAAAAGTAGGCAAGATTCTAATCAATTTTCTAGGCAAGCCTCTAGTGATAAGATTAACAGTTCTAAGATTCCTAGTCATGTCAATAGGTTCATCAAGGGTAGGATGCATAGGATCAACACGAGGAGCACAAGGGCTAGCAATGTACTTGTTCAAATGATATTGATTGAAAATTACAAGCATCTCATTTTTCCACTCATGAAAGTACTCTCCATCAAGAATAGGCACTCTATGACTAAGACTCCCCGAAGTAGACTCATCCATCTTCCTCCAATGGTGATTAAACCAAGGCAATGGAGACCAAAGCTCTGATACCACTTGTACGATCTTGAGAAGAGGTGTCTAGAAGGGGGGGGGGGGGGTGATTAGACATTAAGTACCAAAGTTGCAGTTTTTAACCTTATTGAAGTTTAAGTGAAATTTAGGCACAAATTTAACTTTCTCAATACATAACAAGCAAGCATGCAATGAGTATATGAGCAGCGGAAAGTAAAGCATGCAACTTGCAAGAAAGTAAAGGGAAGGGTTTGGAGGATTCAAACGTGATTGGAGACACGGATGATTTTGGCGTAGTTCCGATAGGTGGTGCTATCGTACTTCCACATTGGTGGAGACTTCAACCCACGAAGGGTAACGGTTGCGCGAGTCCACGGAGGGCTCCACCCATGAAGGGTCCACGAAGTAGCAACCTTGTCTATCCCACCATGGCCGTCACCCACGAAGGACTTGCCTCACTAGCGGTAGATCTTCACGAAGTAGGCGATCTCCTTGCCCTTACAAACTCCTTGGTTCAACTCCACAATCTTGTCGAAGGCTCCCAAGTGACACCTAGCCAATCTAGGAGACACCACTCTCCAAGAAGTAACAAATGGTGTGTTGATGATGAACTCCTTGCTCTTGTGCTTCAAATGATAGTCTCCCCAACACTCAACTCTCTCTCATAGGATTTGAATCTGGTGGAAAGAAGATTTGAGTGGAAAGCAACTTGGGAAGGCTAGAGATCAAGATTCATATGGTAGGAATGGAATATCTTGGCCTCAACACATGAGTAGGTAGTTCTCTCTCAGAAATAGGATGCTGGAAGTGTAGGTCCAGTCTGATGGCTCTCTCCACGAATGAAGAGGAGGTGGAGGGGTATATATAGCCTCCACACAAAATCTAACCGTTACACACAATTTACCAATCTCGGTGGGACCGAACATAAAACTCGGTCAGACCAATTTTAGTAAACCTAGTGACCATTAGGATTTTCGGTGGGACTGATTTGCATCTCGGTAGGACCGATTTGGTTAGGGTTAGGGCATAACGTAATCTCGGTGGGACCGATTACACAAACTCGGTGGGACCAATTTTGGTAATTAGCTAACTAGAGAGTTGGTCAGGCAAACTCGGTGAGACCGACTACTCAAACTTGGTGGGACCGATTTTGGTAATAAGTTAACCAGAAAGTTTGCATTGTAATCTCGGTAGTATCGATTCTCAAACTCGGTGAGACCGATTTTGGTAATGGACATACACAGAGAGATTACAATCCCATCTCGGTAAGACCGAGATCCCTATCGGTAGGACCGATTTGCCTAGGGTTTGTAGCAGTGGCTATGACCTATGGAATCGGTGGCGCCGGATAGGAAGAATCGGTGAGACCGATTTTGGCTTTAGGTTTAGGTCATATGTGGATGTGAGAAAGTAGCTGAGGGTTTTGGAGCATATCACTAAGCACATGAAGCAAGAGGCTCATTAAGCAACACCTCATCCCTCCTTGATAGTATTGGCTTTTCCTATAGACTCAATGTGATCTTGGATCACTAAAATGTAAAATGAAGAGTCTTGAGCTTGAAGCTTGAGCCAATTCTTTGTCCTTAGCATCTTGAAGGAGTTCCCACATCCTTTAGTCCATGCCACTCCATTGTTGAACTTATCTGAAACATACTAGATAAAAGGTTAGTCCAACAAGAGATATGTTGACATTAATTACCAAAACCACCTAGGGAGCACTTGTGCTTTCAGAGGGTGCCCGTCAGGGCAGAGCCCCCTGGTGATACCTTTTTCCCTGGTTTGGGCATCTCTGTCTCCAAGTCTTTGGAGGCGGCCCTTTTCTTCCCACGCAGGAAGGAGGCTCTAGCCTCCCCTTCCCGACTATCCTCCTCAGGGGAGGTGAAAATTCCCCCGGTTCGGATGCGCAGCGTGTGAAGTTCGGTTTCTTCGTTCTTCCCCTTGTCTTTCCCTGAGGGCATTTTGCTGAGTACCTGGTCAAGCATCTTGGCCATGGTGGGACCAGGCGAGCCTTCGGGAAGTGGCGCCGGACACCTGATTCTCTCCGCCTTGCTGAGCCATTCCTGGCCGCGGATGATTTTCAGAATAACAACTATGACAAATATGAAATAAGGTGTCCGGTATCAAGGTTACTTACTTGGGTATCTACGTGATTGCAGCTTAGGTCCGCATCCTCGGTGGTGTCCAGACACTCTACTTTTGGTCCAAAGAATAATTTACACATCCCTTCGAGCTTCAGGCCGAAGAAGTGCTTAACAGTCCGCGGACCCTCTGGATTGAACTCCCACGTCCGGAGAGGCCGGCGTTGGCATGGCAACATCCGTCGGATTAACACCACTTGAATTATGCTGACAAGGTTAATGTCCCTCTCAAGAAGCTCCCGGAGATAGAGTTAGTAGCACAAGCATCATCATTAGCAACAAGAGGAGAAGACAACTTGGCAAGCTCTTTTGAATATGAAGCTTTAAGTTGAGCATGAGACTCGGTGAGTTTGATGAGCTCACTCTTAATGACCCTTGAGCCATTTTCGAGGTGCTCAAAGTCCTCAAGGAGTTTAGCATGCACAACTTCAAGCTCCTCATTTTTAGTTTCAAAATCATTGGCCACCTCAAGAGCTCTATCACGAGATTCCCTCACTCTAGATAATTCTAGAGCAAAAGTCTCCTCAAGAGATTCCTTGGTGGTTTGTTCAAGTTCAAGAGCTTGAGAGAGGTCCATGATCTCATTAGCGTAATCACGCCATGACCTTCCATTTTATCAATGGTGACCTCATGCTCCTCAAGACGAGATTCCAACTCGTCAATATATTTCTTGCCCTCAATAGCAATAGACATGATTTCCATGAAGTTGGAATGAGCAATTTTATTCTTAAGAAGAGTTTTAAAAATCATTTCCCCCTTAATTTTTAAGGAGGCAACATCATCACTCTCTTCATCATAATCAACATCATCATCACTCTTGCCATCATCAATATCATCACAAGATATATTGGGATTCAAAGTGGGAGATACCTTTGAAGCCTTGGCCATAAGGCAAAATGCAATAGATGATGATATAGGATCCCTTGAAGCACCATTCAAGACCACATCTTGTTCCATGGAGTGTTTGGTTTCATCTACATTGTTAGCACAACAACTCGAGGAAATACATGCATTTTTATCATGACAACAAGATATAGCAAGCATATCATCATGAGATTTAGTCAAGCAATTTCTACATGATATGCAAGGACTATCAACACAAGCAAGTGAAACATTTGGAGTGCTCGAAGTGCTAAGGCCCAAAGACAGAGCATTGCAATAATATAGTGATGAAGAATCATCCACAAAAAGCACACTATCATCATTGCAATGACCGACACTACTCACCATATCATTACCTTATGGCAAACCACATGTAGGTGAAGTAGAAGAAGTTGAGAACGCAACACGGCCGGAGGTGGAGGGAGAACAATCATCCTTACAAATCTTGGACACGCCATATTTATCTTGAAGCTTCGTCCACAACTCATGAGCATCCCGGAACGGCATGAGTTGAAATATAACTGCATTGCTCAAAGCATCGAAAAGCACATTAGAAGCTTGAGCATTGAGATAAGAGTTTTTCTCATCCTCTAAAGATAATCTTTGGGGATCCTTTGGAGGAGAAAAACCCATATCTACAATTTGCTCCAAATTTGGGTCCATGACCCTAAAGAGATTAAGCATGCGAATTACCCAAACATCAAACTTTGTGCCATCGAAACTAAGAGTGTTAGAGAATCCTAATCCCCTAGTCGACATATTTACTCTCTAGGCGGTTAAGCCCAACAAAGAGAGACGAGGCTCTGATACCAATTGAAAGATCATGGATATCGCCTAGAGGGGGGGGGGGGTGAATAGGCGCTTTAAAATAATTACGGTTGAGGCTTGAACAAACGCGGAATAAACCTAGCGGATAATTTTTCAAGCACAAAACCTACAACAACTAGGCTCACCTATGTACACCAACAACTTATGCTAAGCAAGAAAAACTACTTAGGTGATAGCAAGGTATATGACAAGAAACAATATGGCTATCACAAAGTAAAGTGCATAAGTACAGGGCTCAGATAAGAGATAACCGAGGCACGCGGAGATGACGATGTATCCCGAAGTTCACACCCTTGCGGATGCTAATCTCCGTTTGGAGCGGTGTGGAGGCAAAATGCTCCCCAAGAAGCCACTAGGGCCACCGTAATCTCCTCACGCCCTCGCACAATGCAAGATGCCGTGATTCCACTAAGGGACCATTGAGGGCGGTCACCGAACCTGCATAAATGGCAACCCTTGGGGAGGTCACCAACCCGACACTTGGCAACCCTTGGGGCGGTCACTGTACCATCAAATTGCTCTAGGCGATCTCCACAACCTAATTGGAGACCCGACGCTTGCCGGAGCTTTACACCACAATGATTGAGCTCGAACACCACCAACTGCCTAGGGCGCTAAGGCACCCAAGAGGAACAAGCTCTAGGGTGCCCAAACACCCAAGAGTAATAAGCTTCTCAAACTTCACTTCCATGTATCACCGTGGAGAACTCAAACCGATGCACCAAATGCAATGGCAAAGGCACACGGAGTGCCCAAGTCCTTCTCTCCCAAATCCCACCAAAGCAACTAATGCTAGGGAGGAAAATGAGAGGAAGAACGAAAGAAGAACACGAAGAACTCCAAGATCTAGATCCAAGGGGTTCCCCTCACTTAGAGGAGAAAGTGATTGGTGGAAACGTGGATCTAGATCTCCTCTCTCTTTTCCCTCAAGAACTAGCATGAATCATTGGAGGGATTGAGAGTTAGCAAGCTCGAAGAAGGTCAACAATGGGGGAAGAACACGAGCTCAAAGGATTAGGTCTCAAGGGGGAAGAAGACCCCCTTTTATAGGTGGGGAGAAAAACCAACCGTTATCCCCTCACTCAGCCCGCACAACGCGGTACTACCACACGGAGTTGCGGTACTACCACGGTCGGCCGCGGTACTACCGCTGCAGGTTGCGGTACTACCGCAAGTGCAGATCGCCGATGAAGGCTCATTGCAGTAGCAACGAACGGTAGAACCGCCGAGCGGTACTACAGCGCCTTTACGGTACTACCGTAAGGCAGGCAACACTAGTCATAGAGAAAGCACGAAGTAAAAATTACTCGCACCTACTTCCGCCGAGGAGGACTGCGCAAAAATCCGCACGGTACTACCGCACACGAAGAGCGGTACTATCACAGAGGGCGGATGTAAAATTACATCCGCCTACTTCGCTCATGCTGCTAAGCCTGGCAGAGCCCACGGTACTACTGCGCGCACGGCATCGGTGCTTATCACAGAGGGCACGGATGTAAAAATTACATCCGCCCTACTACTGCTCGAGTAGTCTGCGCTGGCACGAGGCCACGGTACTACCACTCCCACAGAGCGGTACTACTGTGAGCACCTGCAAGATACTCATGGTGGACTGCGGTATTATCAAGGGGCTGCGGTACTACCGCCTCGAGAGCAAGACTACCGCATGCCCCAGATTAGCAACACTAGGAGTCCTTCATTTTGCAGAGAAGACAACAGAGGGAAACAATAAAACCAGAACTGCCATAACTTCTACAAATGAGCTCCGAATTGAGCAAACTCAAGCTTGTTGGAAACAAGACAACGAGTAGCATCGAAACAGCGAGTGGATATAGTAAGAAGAGGCAGAGGAGGTATGCCTAACAAACAAAGGAGTGAAACCTCCAACAGAGAAGAAACGGCATATCCTCCAACATCAAAAACATCATAGAAGATGCATGTGAACTCCGTTTTCGATGAGCTCGAGCTTGTCATAAAAATGACCATAAGCTCCAAATCTCACAAGGAGAAGAACCAAACAAGAACCAAAAAAGATGATGCAAGGATGCAATGGTTTGAGCTCTCTACGAATGATACGATCAAGCTACTCATCGAGAGCCCCCCTTGATAGTACGGCAATCGATCCTATAACCCGGTCTCCCACAACTACCATGAGACCGGTAAAATAGAAAACCTATCAAGGGCAAACCTTTGCCTTGCACAAAGTCCACTTGAGCTAGATGATGACGATCTTGACTCCCTCAAGTTGGACCACCTTTCTTGATTGCGTTGGCTCGATGAAGACTAGTTGATTGCTCCCCCATACTCCACTATGGGTGAGCCACTCTTCCGCTCATCTTCACAAGTCCATTGCCACCACAATGGACGGCAAGCTTCAAGCACTTGATCTCTTTGCTATGCATCACTTGAACTTGCACACCGCAACCTAACCCCACAAAGAACTCTCACGAAGACCATGGGTTAGCACACAAAGCGTAATGGACAATGCTTACCATACCATGGGATCACTAGATCCCTCGGTACATCTTGTGCTCTTTGTGTGTTGAATCTTTCCAACTCTCTTCATTTCAATGATGTCTTGAAGGTGGACATGAATGATCACACAATCTTCTTCTTCAAGACATACTTGCAATAAGCTCAAGACTCACATGACCAATCTTTGGATAATTCCTTAATAGCACCTTGGTCAACACATAAACTCCTTGAAACCAACACATGGACTTCAAGAAATTCCTATGGACAAATCCTTCAGATATAACTCAATGCAACCATTAGTCCATAGAGAATGTCATCAATTACCAAAACCACACATGGGGGCACCGCATGTCCTTTCAGCGTTCCTGCTTATTATGGCACCTCCGCACTCCACATGTTGCCCCTCAATCATCTTCGTCTTCACATTAATGGTCTCGAGCCATAAGCCGAAGTGTGGAGTGACGTGGAGAAAAGCCTCGCACACAATGACGAACAACGAGATTTGGAGGATAGCGTCTGGAGCTAGATCATGAAAATCCAACCCGTAATAGAACATGAGCCCCCTCACAAAGGGATCGAGGGTGAGGCCCAAGCCGCGGAGGAAGTGAGGAACAAACACGACGCTCTCATTGGACTCTGGTGTAGGGATGACCTGCCCTGGAGCAGGAAGCCTGTGCTGGATGTCGGCGGTCAGATATCCGACCTCCCTAAGCTTCGCAATGTCCTCCTCTTGGATCGAGGAGGCCACCCACCGGCCTTGAGGGTTGGATCCGGACATATTGGAGGATCTGGGGTGTGGGAGCTTAGGTCTCGGGTGTTAGAACTCGAGGTGCGAGAGGGCGCGAGGGAGGTGGAAAAGAGGCATAGGCCTCGGTCCCTTTATAAAGGGGGTGAATATCAAGAGTCCTCAGTGTGACCGCTTGAGACTTATCTATAAACACACGGAGTCATGCCAACGGTCGTCATGGGGTTACACTCGCCTATATTGATGGAAGATCCCGTAATAAGAGGAACACGATCTCTGCTTTGGCAGGACGTGCCAATAAAACCGTCTCGCAACGCGAGTCGAGGTGGGGGCAAGAAACGCCGGTTCGTGTTGGACCAGGCCACGATGCAAAGGCACGACGTACGAAGATTGCCATCAGATCAGATCTATGCTTTGTTCCCAACGATGGTATGTGAGAATCATCTCACAGATCCGGACACGTTCTAAGTGTCCAATAATTACTTTGGAGTGTTCGGAGAAGGAACCCGCCTTGCAATGCCGAAGACAAGACTGCGCGCCGGACTCATCGTCATTGAAGCCTGGTTCATGGGCTACTGAGGGAGTCTTGGATTAGGGGGTATCCGGACAGCCGGACTATATACTTCGTCCGGACTATGGAAGCGTGAAGATACAAGATTCAAGACTCTGTCCCGTGTCCGGATGGGACTCTCCTTTGCGTGAAAGACAAGCTTGGCGATCCGGATATTATGTTTCCTTCCTTCTAACCGACTCCATGTAAACCCTAGCCCTCTTCGGTGTCTATATAAACCGGGAGGT
The DNA here is from genome assembly GCA_021605205.1 of Aegilops longissima. Lineage (NCBI taxonomy): Eukaryota > Viridiplantae > Streptophyta > Magnoliopsida > Poales > Poaceae > Aegilops > Aegilops longissima. The sequence goes on from CM038678.1 coordinate 605,942,894, forward strand.
TGGTCCTAGAAGGCCGATCACGCACAATCATAATCATCATAGGCTAGCTTCTAGGGTTTAGCCTCTACGATCTCGTGGTAGATCTACTCTTGTACTACTCATATCGTCAATATTAATCAAGCAGGAAGTAGGGTTTTACCTCCATTGAGAGGACCCGAACCTGGGTAAACATTTGTGTCCCTTGCTTCCTGTTACCATCAGCCTAAGACGCACAGATCGGGACCCCCTACCCGAGATCCGCCGGTTTTGACACCGACACCGGGTGCCCGGCCTCTGCCTGGGTTGCACCCCAGCCGACCCCGGGTGCCCGGCCCCAAGCCCCCAGGTGCCCGCCCCCCCTCATGGGCCTCGCCCAGCCCACCCCAGGTGCCCGGCCTACACCGCCCCAGCCTCCTACGGCCACCCGGGTGCCTGGGCCTAGCCCCTCGGGTGCCCGGCCCCCCTTCTCCAGGCGGCTCTGACCGGTCCGGGTGCCCGGCCGGTTCTACCCCGGGTGCCCGGACTCCTCCTCTGTGGCTACGCATTTTAGGGACATTTTGGTCCTTTGTACCCCTCTTTCTTCAAGTTTCGTCCCTAGCCTTTATATACTCTTTACCTAGCTCATTTGGGAGGTTAGCAAAATATTAGATAAAACACTGAGAGCTTTTCTCCTTGTATCCCCTCCTCTTGGAGATCAAGACCCCTCTTAGGAAGAATCCTTGTGGATTGCAAGACCTCCCAAGGGAGTAGATCATCATCAAGACTTCACCTCCTCTAGGAGTGGGAAGAACTTTACCTAGTGCTTGTTTCCTTGGATTGATCTTGTAATCTTGTGGATCTCATGTATGCTACTCTAGTGGATGTGATATTTGGGTTTGTTTGAGTGATTTGTGCCTTGTGTTCTTGAGTGTTCTTCCTCTTTCCCCCCTCCAAGTGTGAAAAGATCCCCTCTAGGGTTTCACCCTACAACATCTTGGTATCATGAGCAAGGTTGATTCACATCTTGGAGTCCCATCCCCCCATTTGCTAGCTTGTTTTTGTTGTTTTTCGTCCAATTTTGAAAATTCCCCACAAAAGTAGCCCCATTTTTTTTGTAGTTTGTCGGATCTTGCGAGATTTGGTTGTTTTGGTCCATGGATTTGATGTTTGGCAAGTGGATCTAGCCCCTCCCACACAACCCCCACTCTTCCCACCACTAAATCCTCCAAATTTTGCCAATCCCCAAATTTTTCCGCCCAAATCGGCCACCACCGGGTGCCCGCACCTCGAACCACCGAGCACCCGCACCCTCGGGACATTTCCCCCTGACCACCCCGGGCACCCGCACCTCGCACCCCCAGGTGCCCGCACCCCTCCGAATCAGCCCATCTACACCACCAATTTCACCATAACTTCCAACTCCCAAGTCCGTTTTTTTGTGTTCTTTAGCTCATTTAGATGCTCTTGACATCCCCCATCCACTCATATCTTTACCACCACCATTAGCCTCCATCCCAAAAAAACATCACAAAAACACCCACCTTCCGCATTTGATCGATTTTGAGTTGCGATTTCTGTTTCCTAAGGTGTTTCAGCTACTTAGGAGCGTGTGTGTCGGATTTCGGGTTCCGGCAGACCCTTGAGGTTCGAACACTGGGGTGCGCGCGGAATCTCACCCCCTACCTACCTCCACGCCGCCGCCTCGCTAGGATCTAAACTACAAAAGGAACAACACAAGAGACACAAGGTTTATACTAGTTCGGGCCACCATTGTGGTGTAATACCCTACTCTAGTTTGTGGTGTGGTGGATTGCCTCTTGGGCTGATGGTGATGAACAATACAAGGAAGAACAGCCTCGCGAGGGTCTGTTCTTGGCCGGGGCGATGAAATGCTAGGGGGAGTTCAGTCGCTCTCTCTCTCTCCGATTCCAGCTTGCCTCTAGCTACTCATTCCAGACCCCAGATGCCTTGCCCTGTGGGTGGCTAGCTCTACTTATATAGGCAGGGGCCCTGGGCCTCTTCCCAAATATTGAGCGGGAAGGGCGCCAACAATTGGCCATTTTGAAGGGGAACATCTGGTACACTTATCCTGACTAAAGTTGGTCCTCGCTTTGTCAAAGGCTCTGTGGTGACGCCGGCTTGGGCTCCACAATGACTTCCTTCCTGCCGTTGGACTGGTCTTGGTCTTGTTGCACCGAAATGGACGCCTTTGCTTGATGCTCTCGCCTGCGCTTGCTCCCTTTGCACCAAAGAGGAAAGGAGGACGCTGCACGGGCTGGCGCCCGCCTGGCACCCTTGGTCGTCATGGCTTGCGTCATGGGCACCTCGTGAGGTACCCCGCCTTGATCTCTCCGCCTCCTCGCGAGCCAGCCTGACGAGGCCGTGCCTAAGGAAGCCCCCTATCGTCCGCCCCGCGAGGCTTGGCCCCTCGCGAGGGTCTTGAGCTCGTGTTGATGAAGATGGGCCGTGTTGGGCCCCCCTTTGAGCCACGCCGCAGCCGCAGTGCAAGTCTGGGACCCCTGCTCCCGAACGCCGACAAGAGCCCCGGGCCCAAGGCGCGCCGGGACTTGGCCGAGCAGAGAGGCGAAGGGAAAAGGGCATGCTGCAGGCCCTAACAGCCTGCGGTTTTGGGCGCCAAGTGGCGTTGATTGGGCGTGGGCGTCTCCATTTCCCCACGATGCCTCGGCAATCGCATCGAATTGACAAGTCCTCGCATGCAAAGTGGGTCATGATTACCGCGATCGTGGAGGTCGGCGGTTGGCCTCCTCGGCTTTAAATGCACGGAACGATGAGCTCCTCCGTCCGCTTCGCTTGCTTCTTCTTCCGGTTCTTGCTCCGTCTTATCGCAATGGCTCCGATCCGCCGGTTCTCCGCGCCAGAGAAGGGAAAGTCTCCTCGAGAGGGTCCTGACCCGCTCCCGCCAAAGAAACGGCCTACCCTCTGCCATCGGAATGAGGGTGCCCACCAGGTGGTGTCGAGGCCCTGGCGCGACGAGGGCTAGGCTCGCCGGCCGCTCCCTCGGCAGCTCCTCAGGCGGTGGAGGCATCGGAGGATCTAGCGACTCCGCCGAGCTCTTCGCGAGTCCGGAGACGAGCGACGACAGCTACGAGCCCCCGAGCCTGCGCCGCTCTCGAAGCAGGGCGGGCTCGGCAGGCCGTCGCCGCCCCTGATCTGGAGGGGGTTGGCCCCGGTGCCCGACGGCCCACTGTTGATGATGGCGTCTTTTGCAGGAGCGCGTGTAGTTAGCGTTTTTTGGATCTGCTCCTCGCAAGGAAAAGCGCGCCTGGGGGCTTGTAAGGTGCCCGTGGTCCTGTTTGTTAATATGATCCTTGTTGTGAAACAGCGAGTTGCTCATTCCGCCTTAGCTCAGTTCTCCCTTCGAACCTTGCAAGGGCTTGATGCTCATACGACAGTCCCGATCCCAAGGCAAGCTTCACCATCGCTGGTATGCCGTGTCGCGATGCCGTGGTCAAGGCCGAGGCGAGCGGCCCGGGGTCCGGTAAGAGCCCCTGAGTCGCGATGCTCAGGAGGTCCCCCTTAGCGCTCAAGCAGCCATCGTTCGGTGAGAAAGGAGAGCGACCTTGCTAACTCGGGATTGCGTTTGGTGAGGGGACGGTGCCGTATTAGTTAATGCTTCCGGCGGGTGACTTATCTCGAGAATCAGGAGCCGCTTCCTGGTGTGTTGCCGGGTCCTTGCATCGGCAGGCGAGGGGTCGCTTGGCGAGGTCCTCACGTGTCCCTCCCCTCTCGCCTTTGCTCCCCTTTTTTCTCTACGTCCTCGGGTCCCAGCCCTAGAGCGAGTCTCAGCCGTCGCTGGTATGCCAGGTCACGATGCCGTGGACAAGGCCAGAGGGTGAGGGCTGGAGAGCCAGTAGGAGCCCTGAGTCGCGATGCTCAGGCACCCCCCTTTAACGTGCAAGCGGTTGTCGCGGGTGAGAGTGAAGGAGACACCGTGGGGGCATCGCCTGACGCTGCTCCTTGAAGAGATCCTGCGGGCTCATCACAGAAAGAACAAAAGTTCGCCGTCACGACCGACAGTCAGCCGTTGGTTGCCCCGGAGGGGTGACGAGGCACTGAAGGCTTGACGAGGTAGCGCTATGCAGGGCTGCCGCGGCCAGAGCTCAGCCATTCAGGTTTGTCGGCGTTGCAGGGAGCCAGGGACGAACCCATGCGCAAGCGTCGTGTCGTTAGGGAGCAGCTCCATCAGTTGGTGTCAGTTGAGCGGGCAACTAGGTCAAGCATGTTAATCACGAAGGAGCAAGTCCATTTAGATAAACGCAAAGAAGACGAACATCGCCGGGTCGGACCCGAGCGACCTGGGGATGATGCAGCCCGAGGGGCGCCCCCAACAAGATAAGCTAGGAACATGAAGCAAAAGGGATACACGCCGCAGGGATGGATCCACGCGGCCTAGGAATAATGCAGCCCTGGGGGGTGCTCCCAGTTGGAAATGAAACTTGAAAGATGTCACCTGATAGCGTTGAAGACGAAAGGGTGTTGGTACAGCAGGCTCGGTGGGCTGCGGGAGCCGACCCTCACGAGCCCCCAGGCTCAGGGGCCTCGGGAGGCTCCGGAGGCGCTGGTGGCTCCTCGTGGTCCATCTCCATCTCCGCCAGGGCTGCGGAACGCCTGGCCTCTTGAGCCTCATGAGGCGCTGGTACGCGGCGGCCGCGTTCGGCAAGCCGTAAGGCACACGAACGTAGCTGTGGGGTCGACCTTCATAGCGCCCCACGCGAGAGGGCCAGAGGCGCTCCTGAGAGGCGGCTCGGTTGAGCCCTGGTATGTCGATGCAGACGCGCATCCCACCATGCTCGCCTGGATGGGGAGCCACGACAGGTAGGCGGCGGCTGCCACTCATGACTCTTGACTCCTGCAGCTCCTGAACGATCTTGCTGACGAACTCCTGAGGGATTGTACCTCCTTGCCTTGCTCCTTCTTGAGGAAAATGTGCTTCGAAACACGCCTCCAAGTGGTGCCCAAGCGCCTCCCTCGTGACCTTAGCAAGGTCGGTGGCCCTCAGAGGGAGCCCCGAGCCCTTCCTCGAGGAGGCGCGCGCGCTTCCTATGTGATAGAAGGAGGTTCCCCCTGAGCAAAGCGCGACCCGAGGGGCCTGCCTCCCGAGGGGCCGGGCCGACGATGTCTTCTTCTTCTTGGGGCGGTCTCGGAAGCCTCCTGCTTCGAGATCCGGGTCTTCCAAAGATGGGCCTGAAAGGCTCGCCTGTGGAGCACACTGCGTCTTTATCTTCGCAGGGCACCGTGATGACTCCGCCACTTCCTGGCATCTTGAGGACGTTGTAGCCGTGGTGGGTTATGGCCATGAACTTGGCCAACGCTGGGTACCCGAGGATGGCGTTGTATGGCAGGCGAATGTGGGCGACGTTGAAGTCGATGAGCTCGGTGCGGTAGTTGTCGCGTGCGCCGAAGGTGACAGGGAGGCGAACCTGCCCGATCGGGATTGTGGAGCCGTCGGTGACCCCAGAGAAAGGCTTGGTTGGCTGAAGCTGATTGTAAGGCACTTGGAGATTGTTGAACGTTTCCACGGACAGGACGTTGAGCCCTGCCCCGCCATCGATGAGGGTCTTGGTGACTAGCACGTTGCTGATGATTGGGGAACAAAGCATCGGGAGGACTCCGGCTGTGGCCGCACACTTGAGCTGATCCGTTGAGCTGAACGTGATGGTGCACGCCGACCACCTGAGGGGGCGTGGGGCTTCGAGCTTGGGGAGGATTGCATTTTCTTCGCGGGCGAACTGCTTGAATATGCGTTGAGAGGCTGGGGCTTGAGCTCCACCCAGGATGCAGGCGATCGCGCGAGGCTCCTGGAAGCCCCCAGCCCCCTCATCCAGATGATGGTCTTCATTTCTCCTTGGCTGCGGTGGCAGAGGAGGGAGGCCTGCGTTGCCTTGCGGGCGATCCTCGCGAGGCTGATCCCTCCAGCCTCCCTCGTGAGGCGGGTCCCGCCAGCGATCCTCGCGAGGTTGGTCACGCCACCCTTGGCGTGGGCGGTCTTCCCAGCGCCCCTGCGTTCCTTCCTCCTCCTTGGCAGAGCCCCGGTTCTGGTCGGGGCGCCGGCCGATCCTCCTTCTCGCACGGCTCGGAACTCTTGACATTCGCTGGTGTTGTGGGCGTGGAGGTCGTGGTACACGCAGCATCGCTGCCCTTGGAAGACTCGGGCTGATCTCTGCCCGCTTGGTGTCCGGTTCCGCCATGCGAGCACGGCAGCCCCTTGCGCTTCACATCCTGGCCTTGACTTCTTCTCTTCGGGTCTCGGCAGGCAGCTCAAGGAGGAGAGACGCCTTCCTCGGCCTGGCGCACTTGGTCGCCAAGTTGAACAGCTCCAAGGAAGTGCACAAGTCTTCATGCATCGCCAGCTCCTCCTTCATCTTGACGTCGCGCACACCGTCGGAGAAGGCGGAGATGATGGCCTCCTCGGTCACCTTGGGAATCTTGAGGCGTGCGTTGTTGAAGCGCTGGATGTATTTCTGCAGGGTCTCCCCTGGCTGCTGCTTGATGCGGCGCATGTCACTCACGGCGGGTGGCCGGTCACGGGTACCTTGGAAGTTGGCGATCAAGCGGGTGCTCATCTCGTCCCAGGAGGAGATCGTGCACGGGCGAGTTCAGGAGCCAAAAGGGCCCTGCCCTGAGCGCCATGGGAAACCAGTTCGCCATGACCTTCTCGTCTCCGTTGGCGGCTTCGATGCCCATCTCGTAGAGCTGGAGGAACTCTGCGGGGTCAGCCGTACCATCATAGCGAGGAGGCAGGTCCGACTTGAACTTGCTGGGCCACGCGACGCTGCGCAGCTCGGGGGTGAAGGCACGGCAGCCTGCTGTGGCCACGGGAGGCCTTGGGTGACGAAGAGCTTGGTCTTGCTGGCCCCCATGCGCTGCAGCTGGGAGCAGAGTGGGGTCTTGACGTGCCGGAGCAGGAGCGTGGTCGCGGCGAGCTGGAGCGGGGAGCACTTGGGAAGCTTCTTGCGGGCGAGGGACCTCCTGGCAGCTCTGCTCTTGCCGTGCTGAGCGGGTTCCGCCCAGGGACCACGCTCCTTGGGGCCAGGGCGCCTTCTTGGGGGAGGCGGCGAGGTGCCCCGAGCTTGCCGCCACAAGCAGGACGGGTGCGGTGCAGCGGGACAGACGGCGCGGGGAGCCCCTGCGGCGCGACGAGCTCGGCGACGCAGTCGAGCCACTCTTCGAGACGCTGCCGACGGACGGGCAGTAGCGCAGGAGCTCGCTTTGCCGCGATGAGCGCAGCTCGAGTCCATGGGCGCGCTGGAATGCGCGAGACGAAGAACCAGCCGGGCGAGTGAGGGGTAGCAGCAGCAGGCTGTCTTGCCTCACGGAGGGATGCCGACGATGCTTGTTGCTCGTTTCGCCGGGCGGTGGCGGCGCGACGGCAAAGCGACGGGAACGACAAGGGCGCCACGACGGAGCCGCCTGGCGACGCGGGAAGCGAGAGCGCGCGGCCTTCAAGCGGCCCGACGAAGCGCCGACATGGATGCGGTGGTCGACGGAGAACAGGGCGGCGGAAGATTTAATTCCGCGCACCCCTACCTAGCGCGCAAATGTCGGATTTAGGGTTCCGCCAGACCCTTGAGGTTCAACACTTGGTGCGCATGAATCTCACCCCTACCTACCTGCACCCCCGCCTCGCTAGGATCTAAACTACTAAAGGAACAACACAAGAGACACAAGGTTTATACTAGTTTGGGCCACCATTGTGGTGTAATACCCTACTCTAGTTTGTGGTGTGGTGGATTGCCTCTTGGGCTGATGGTGATGAACAATACAAGGAAGAACAACCTCGCGAGGGTCTGTTCTTGACCGGGGCGATGAACTGCTAGGGGGAGTTCAGTCGCTCTCTCTCTCTGATTTCAGCTTGCCTCTAGCTACTCATTCCAGACCCCAGATGCCTTGCCCTATGGGTGGCTAGCTCTACTTATATAGGCAGGGGCCTGGGCCTCTTCCCAAATATTGAGCGGGAAGGGCGCCAACAATTGGCCATTTTGAGGGGAACATCTGGTACACTTATCCTGACTAAAGTTGGTCCTCGCCTGTCAAAGGCTCTGGTGGTGACGCCGGCTTGGGCTCCACAATGACTTCCTTCCTGCCGTTGGACTGGTCTTGGTCTTGTTGCACCAAAATTGACGCCTTTGCTTGATGCTCTCGCCTGCGCTTGCTCCCTTTGCACCAAAGAGGAAAGGAGGACTCTGCGCCGGCTGGCGCCCGCCTGGCACCCTTGGTCGTCATGGGCACCTCGTGAGGTACCCCGCCTTGATCTCTCCGCCTCCTCACGAGCCAGCCTGACGAGGCCGTGCCTGAGGAAGCCCCCTGTCGTCCACCCCGCGAGGCTTGGCCCCTCGCGAGGGTCTTGAGCTCGTGTTGATGAAGATGGGCCGTGTTGGGCCCCCCTTTGAGCCACGCTGTAGGCCGCAGGCAGGCAAGTCTAGGGACCCCCGTTCCCATAACGCCGACAGTGTGACATCGACATCACCGCCAATCATCATCACCTCGGAGTCATCTTCACCGCTAATCGTAAGAAAGGACGGTAACCTCGACGACACTCACCTTTGCTTTTGCTTTGATAACCCGAGCCATTTTGCGTCGCTTACCCATCGAGACTAGCAAGTTGAGTATTGCCGGGCCATGCTATTGTGCACCGTAGTGATCGTGTTATCATCTTAGTGCCATAAGTCTCTCCCATGCATATCTTACATAGTTGTCTCATATCATACTTGGCTCGAGCATCAAGCATATAGAAAAAAAGAGAGAAAGAATGAAAAGCTTTTAAGCAAAAGAGGAGAAACAAAGAGCTTGTAAGCAATAGCATCGAGCCATTTTGCATAGTCATATCATCTTGGTCACCACATACATAGCATAGTTGGGATTGAAGACGGCACGTCTCTCTCATAGGTTAGTGCACAAGCATATCTTGCCCATTCGAGAAATCGAGCTAGCGTCTCTCTAGCATTCGCACAACAAGAGCATTTTCCATGGTTGCACATTTTGGGCTCACCCCTTGGTTGTGTGGATCCCATCTACCTTCCGTGTGTGTGTTCCTAGTGATATCCTTGAGTTTGATCTATTTGCTTTACTTGCATTTTTGTGAACCTTCTCAACCTTATCGATATCTTGACTAACATTTGCTTGAAATTTTTGCCACCATCCTAATCGAGCTACTCCACAAGCCTTTACTTGTTGGTGTGAGGAACAAACCCGGTTCCAATTCTCCTATTGTGGCATTACATTGGGTGACACTTGTTACATCCTCAATCCTCGAAAAAGGTAACTTCGGTATTGTTCTCTCATTTTCCTACTCACCCCACTTGGTTATGATGGATAGGCCAAGTTCGTCAGCGAACCCGCTTTTCGAGGAGCAAGGTGATGATCCCAGATACGTCACCAAGAGCCACTTCTTCATCGCGCAACGAGCTCTCCATCAAGAAAGTGAAGCCTTGGGTGAACGCCTTGACCATCTCGCCGCCGACCTTCATCAATCGGAAGCAAGGAACCGTGACTACATCGACGACAAGTTCTCTACACAAATGGGAGAACTCTGCAACATGATCGTGCAGCGCCCGTCTTCCTCATCCTCGTCATCAAGACGACGCCACTCAAGTCGCCTCTCAAGTCGGCAATCTTCGTACTACTCCTCTTACGAAGCAAGTCCTCCACGAGCTCGAGTCCCTCGACGTGAAGATCCCCAAGATTGCCAAGCTCAAGAAAATCAATTCCATGGCAATGGCTTACAAGACCGAGTTCGAGCATGTGAAAGAGCGCGACAACAAGCGCAAGAACCAAAGGAGCAAGAGCAAATACCACCGCAAGTGCCACGTTGTTGACACCGATTTTGGCCAAAAGGAAATATAGTACGATTAAAACAAATAAATTACTTTAAGTAGTGAAAATGATAAAATACACCATTGAGTGGAAACGACAATGGTGAATTTTCATCGCTTAATATAAAATAGCAGACACACAAAATAAATTAATAAAAGAGCTGATATTTGGGAAATTTGCAAAGTGAATAAAAATCTCCATGAAATATTTGTCCCAATTAAAATCACACATAACCTTCATCCATGCACGCCGTCACCTACGGCGGGTGTCAAATACCTACATAAAATTATAATATTTCCGAAATATCAACCGTAGGGTAAATGCGAGGCTTATTCCATCGATCATGTTTAACATCAACGCGATGGATAAAATAGGAGTGCGTCGATGTATATATTTAAGGAAATAAGAAGAAAACGCCAGGCCATCATATAATTGTCCATGAAAGAATATTTGCATTATATCTCTTTTTTCATGACACGACAAAGAAATTGGAATGAAATTTCTAATTAAAAGAAAACCATTTCAATTAGTCATGACCAGCTCATTTATACAAAATGTCTACGTACATGCATGCATAGTTTTTTTTTTAGGGGTACATGCATGCATAGTGGGTGAGACTAATTTACAAGGTTGCGATCAGCTAATCACCACAAGCAAACTGATGGGCTACCGTCCAAGCCCACACGTTGATAAAAAAACTACATGGGCTAATTAGGCCAGTGGCCGGTTCAAAGCTTGGTGAAAGAGCATTAATTAAAGAAAGGAAATATATAAAAAAGAAGCATGCAAGGACTCCCACGATCACACGAATGCATGCCATGACCGAAGAACGTGAGCGCGCGAGAGAGCCTCCGCCGCTCTCCCCACGCCTATAAATATAGGCATTCCTGGGCATACAAGACTGGTCCTCTTTTACTACGTTGGACTGCTCATTATTCTCTCTCGTTCTGCTGCTGCTACACACATACACGACTGCAAGAAAAAAATCTCACACATAAATACGTGAGGAGAGGGAGATTTGGTGGAGTTCAGCAAGAAGGTGAGATTCATGGTTCTCTCCTAATCTTTTTTGCTTCTCTGATTGGTGCTCTTCCCTATGCTTGCTCAATCTTTGCTCTTGGTATGGTCATATTGACATGAGCCAAGTAGCTTCTCCACATATGATGATTCTTGATTTGGTCACATTGACACAGATCATGAATTCTTTTCCATGATGCCCAATTTCTGCTCTTGGCTTGGTCATATTGACATGAGTCAAGTAGCCTTTTACTTGATATGATGGTTCTTGATTTGGTCATATTGACATAGATCTAGAACTTTTCTTCAAGTAGCATGATCCTTGCCTTTTCCCCCATATGATGGTTCTTGATTTAGTCATACTGATCAGGCCCTTCGATGAGGGGGAGCGAGGTGAGCGACCGCACAGGGGCCCCAAAATCGTGGGGCCCCCATCGAGAGAAAAAACCCTTCGTACGTTGCCTCCCTTCGGTTGAAAGATCGCTAAAAAACCAGGAAAGGAAACTAAAGTATGTGTGTACGTGACTACGTGGTGTCTTTGGTTAATCTGCTAGGCTTCCAGGACTGTTAGGCGTCCAGGTCTGCTAGTGCTAGAGGCCCAAATAACATATTTACAGAAAATAATGTTGGAGGCCCAATAGGTCGACCGGAAGATTGGATACGAATCGCTCGATTCCAGCGATTGCAGACGAACAGACAGCGAACTGCCATCTAGGTCTTGCAGGCGGCGATCGGGCATTGACGAAGGCCCTGGCCCTGGCAGTCGGCCGGCGCTGAGGTAGTTACCTCCGATCTAATCCCATTGCTGGTCGTCTTGCTGTGTGAAGCCGCAACAGGTGTGACCACGGTTCCGTTCGTTGTTTCAATCAGGATCGAGCCATCGAGGAACACATCCAGGCCATACTACAGACCGTGTTTTAATCTCCAAGTGCAAGGTTATATTTTCAATTCATTTTCTTTGTGTTTGGATGATCTATTCAGACCGTTACTATTAGAAACTAAATATTTTTTTGTTTGATCAATGATAACTTTTATAATTTGTTAGGCTCTGTGTTCCTGAATCTACATCATGTCTGCTAGAATTAGGAAGCATGAATCTGGTGCTGCAAAGCATAATAAGAAACAAAAACTCGAACTTGAGGCTCAATCTCTAGCGGGTTCCCTTGATATATATTTGGTGAAAGGTCCCCAACATAATTCTGACGATCAAACTATAGATTTTAGTGTTGATGATGGTCTTGATGATAATGCAACAGAGGTTGAGACTCCTGATGCAGAAATTGATGATGGTAATATTGCCAATGAAGGGGGTGATGGTAATATCGCCGATGGAGGTGATGATGTTGATACTGCCAATGAAGGTGATAATTGAAAGTGCGTTAAGTCGACTAGAGGGGGGTGAATAGGCGATTTTTATGAATTCTTCACTGAGGAATTTCAGGGTGAGGAAATTCCTAAGCGAAGAACTACTTGCAGCGGAATAAGTACTCAGATGCATACATGACATAACATAAACATGGACATCATGATGAAATGAAAACAGACACAGAGTACATGAAGCGTAAACACAGAATAAAACAGGATGAAGACAAACAGACTGAAGAAATTGAACTGAGGAAATTGAGAAAGTCTTCAGTCAATGTCTTCAAACACATATATGACAAGCACATAACACAGTTATGAGGAAATGAAAGAGTTGAGGAAATAGAACCAGTAGGCTTGATGAAGACAATGATTTGGTAGACCAGTTCCAACTGCTGTCTCAGTCGTACATCTGGTTGGAGCGGCTAGGTATTTAAACCTGAGGACACACAGTCCCGAACACCCAGTCCTGAACACGCAGTCCAGGACACTTAGTCCTCACCGTATTCTCCTTGAACTAAGGTCACACAGACCTCGCCCAATCACTCGTGGTAAGTCTTCAAGTGACTTTCGAACCTTCACAAACTCGGTCACTCGGCGATCCACAATTTCCTCTTGGATGCTCTAGACCATGACGCCTAACCGTCTGGAAAAAGCACAGTCTTCAAAGGCAACAAGCGTCGGATCCACGCAGGATCAATCTCTTCAGTGATGCTCAATCACTTTGGGTTTGTAGGTGTTTGAGTTTGGGTTTTCCTCACTTGATGATTTTCACTCAAAGTCCTCGGAGGATGGGATGCTCTCAGATGACAAGTGTCAGTTTCTCTTGGAGCAGCCAACCAACTAGTGGTTGTAGGGGGCGGCTATTTATAGCCTAGGGAGCAGCCCGACATGATAAGACATAAATGCCCTTCAATGATATGACTGTTAGGTGGATATGATATTTTGGGACAGCTGGCGCGTAGCACAGCACCGGTCGGAAATTTGAGGTTCAAATTCCTCAGGGCTATCATGTTCCTCACTGTGTAGGCAATCCGCACTGGCGAATTCCTAACTCCTCAGTCAGAACATATTCCTGAGCGACCACAAGAACTTTGTCTCTGTCACTGAAGAAATTGACTGAACTGTATGAGATTTCCAATGGCTTCACTCGAAGGGATTGGTAGGTGTAGGATTTTGAGTTGAGCATCACATGGAAATTTTTCCTTAGTATTTCCTCGACCCCCATTAACAGTACGGTGTTTCCTATGACTCGGGAAAGAGAAAATGAAACTACAAAAACAAAAGTCTTCACGCCTCATGTTCCTCGAATGAATGCCAAGTCTTCAAGGTCACACCAATTTCTTCACTTTCAAAGTCTTCAGAAAGTCTTCAGAAATCCCAAGTCTTCAGTTGAAGAACTTCTTTTTTAGAGGTCGACTTTCTCTGTAAATATCAAACTCCTCATAGACTTATAGACCTGTGTACACTCACAAACGCATTAATCCCTTAACCTATAAGTCTTCAATACACCAAAATCACTAAGGGGCACTAGATGCACTTACAATAATGCTAATACTGGCTATGATGATAATATTGCTGATGACATCAAATGTCATTTTCTGTTTGATATATTTGATCCAAGAAATTGGGATGCACTTGGTTCAAAAATGATAGATGTTTTGGTGCAAAAAGGTCCTAAAAGAGACACGTCTATTGAACATGGTGAAAAAGACAATTTGTCTAGAAGGTTTTCTGCATTATCATACACTAGAGTTCTCTCAAATGGAGAGAAGTGTGATAGAGAATGGCTTGTATACAACAAAGATCTTGACAAAGTATTTTGTTTTTGCTGCAAATTATTAAGAAAAGGGTTGGTGAGAGGGCAGTTAGCAAATGATGGTTTCAGTGACTGGGCTCATCTTGGTCATAGACTTAAAGAGCGTGAAACTAGCAAAGAACATGTCACAAATATGACTACATGGTATGACATGCGTCTTAGGTTAGAGAAGAATCAAACAATTGACAAAATTGCTCAGCGAGAACTTGAGAAGGAAAAGGAACATTGGAGAAAAGTTTTGCTCAGAATCCTCTTGATTGTAAAATTTCTTGCAGAACACAATATAGCATTTCGTGGTAGTAATAGCAAGTTGTACCAAGACAGCAATGGCAATTTCTTAGGACTCGTTCAAATGTTGGCTGAATTTGACCCAGTTATCAAAGAGCATGTTGATCGCATCATCAATGATAAAATTCGTGACCATTATCTTGGCCCTTCAATACAGAATGAGTTAATCAATTTGCTTGCTGCTGCAATCAAGTCAAAAATCATTGAGAAGGTGAAATAAGCAAAATACTTCTCTGTTATACTTGACTGCACTCCTGATGCAAGCCACCAAGAACAAATGTCTTTGATAATTAGGTATGTTGATGCATCTTCAGGTTCTTTTTGCATTGAAGAATCCTTCTTAGGTTTTTTGGATGTGAATTATACGACTGGGCAAGGATTGTTTGATGTTCTGCTGAAGGAATTGAAGAGTCTTGGCCTTGATGTGGACGATGTGAGAGGACAGGGATATGATAATGGGTCAAATATGAAAGGAAAAAATAAAGGGGTACAAAACAAAGTACTGGAAGTAAACCGAAGAGCTTTTTATTCGGCTTGTGGTTGTCATAGTCTGAATTTGGCACTATGTGATATGGCAAAGTCTTGTCGTAAAGCAACATAATTTTTTGGAGTTATTCAACGTATTTATACAATATTTGCTAAATCTACTAAGAGATGGCAAATTCTGAAAGATAACTGTCGGCGTTCTGGGAACGGGGGTCCCTAGACTTGCCTCCCTGCGGCCTGCGGCGTGGCTCGAAGGAGGCCCAGCACGGCCCATCTTCATCAACGCAGCTCAAGACCTCGCGAGGGGCCAGCCTCATGGGCGGATGACAAGGAGCTTCCTCGAGCACGGCCTCATCAGGCTGGCTCATGAGGAGGCGGAGAGTTCAAGGCGGGTACCTCGCGAGGTGCCCATGACGCAAGCCATGACGCACCAAGGGCGCCACGGGCGCTAGCCCGCAGTGATGTCCTCCTTTCCTCTTTGGTGCAAAGGAGCAAGCGTGGCGAGAGCATCAAGCAAAGGCATCCGCTTGATGCAACAAGACCAAGACCAGCCCAACGGCAGGAAGGAGTCATCGTGGAGCCCAAGCAAAGTCATCACGAGCCTTTGGCGGCGAGGACCAACTTTAGTCAGGATAAGTGTACCCGCTGTTCCCCTTCAAAATGGCCAATTGTTGGCGCCCTTCCCGCTCAATATTTGGGAAGAGGCCCAGGGCCTTCGCCTATAAATAGGAGTAGCCACACTCAGAGCTAGGGGCATCGAAGAGGCAGCTGGATCGAGACCGGAATCCTCATCAAGAAACCAGTAGCTAGAGCGACTGAGCACCACCTAGCAGTTCATCGCACCCGCCAAGAACAGACCCTCGCGAGGCTGTTCTTCCTTGTATTGTTCCTCATCAGCCCAAGAGGCAATCCACCACACCACACACTAGAGTAGGGTATTACACCACAATGGTGGCCTGAACCAATATAAATCTTGTGTCTCTTGTGCCTTTCTATTTAGTAGTTTAGGTCCCAGCGATTCGGCGAGGTGCGAGACGGCGGAAGGTTGGATCTCCGCGCGCACCCCAGTGTTCGAACCTCAAGGGTCTGCCGGAACCCGAAATCTGACATTTGGCGCGCCAGGTAGGGGTGCGCCGGAATCCACCTTCTGCCACCTCGTGTTTCGCCACATCGTCATCACCATGTCCGGCGACCAAGCTGGCAACCCAGATCCTTGGCAGCGTGGCCCGGCCGCAGCCGCTTCGCCTCGGGCGACCCGTGCCCAGGCAGCTCATGGGTCCGCAGGCGCTGAGGGTCATGGGCGACACGGACAGGCTTCGACGGCTCTCACGCGCGGCAGGCGCGGTCGGCAGCAAGGGCCTCCAATCACATCGCGACCACGTCACCATACACCCGCCGGGAGCAGGCGAACTCGAGGGCCGCACTCATAGTGGCCCGAGAGCTACTGCGAGCAGAGCTCTTCGGAGAGTGGCATGACGTGCTCTGGAGCGAGTGGCAGAGCTCCTAGGCTTAGCCGCCTCGGGGGCTCACCCCTTCTGCACCCAACTTTCATCTCAGGCCCAGGGCGGCCCACACGGGGGCTCCGCGCGTGCCCACAGGCTCCAAAGCTACTCCAACACCGGCGAAGCTGTCGGCCCGGGGCGGCGGGTTGCCCCGCCCGCCCAGGAGAAGAAGGACTCGACGTAACCCACGGCCCGGTGGACCGCCGCACCGCCACCCCACGGTGGGCGCATCAAGCAGAGCCGCATGGCACGCTCAGCACTACGGCGTGGCCTTCGGGATGACGGCGCCAGAAGAATACGTGCCCCATATGATTTACCAAGGGCACCCGCATGAGGGAGAACAAGGCTCGCTCCTCAGCCCGAGCTGGGGAGATGAGGCGCCGGAAGCCGAGCTCTTCCAGGAGCCTCGGGACGGTCCCACTGGTCACGCCAGGGGCGACGATTGTCGGGTACCGCTACTTCCTCAAGAGCAAACATACGCTAACCATAGATCGCAGGAGGTACAGGTCGCCACGACGAGCGGCTGCCCCGCTCCCGCAGTCTCCTACCCCTCGGGAGGAGGCCACAGGGGGCTGCCGGAGAGGGGCAGAGATCCGACATCACCACCGCGCATTCGAGCAAGGCGTTCTCGGAGGTAGGCCCTCTGGGGAGGCGCCTCGGGGCCTGCCACGGCGGAGACCCGTGGTTGTCGGGGAACGTGGCGACCGCTCTACCCCATCGGCGGCGTCCTGGTTTCCGGTCGTCATTGATGGCACTAGAGTGTGGCGCAAGGCGGGGCCCTCGTCTGGCGATATGAAGCAAGGCCGGTACCTGTGAAGAAGGCCCAGTGCCTATGAAGCTCGCCGCCCCGTGACACTCTCACGTAATAATGAGTGGGGCTGTACACGCCCCGGAGTCTCAGGGGTGCCGGCCTCAGGCCCTAGGGCTCCCTCCCACGCCCAGTGGCAGCACTTAGCTCCGCGCTGGTGAGAAGACGTCCAAGACTAGACTAGGTGCCGGACGCGGCTTTTCTTTTGCTTTCTTCGCCTTTCCATTTGGTTGTCGCTTTCCCTTTGGATTTAAGTTGGATTCAATTTGAGATTTGCGTGTGTTCGGGAAAGGGTGCTTAGTCTCATTCGAGCAAATCTCTCGCGTTTGGTTGCCACTCCGCCTCAGCTGCCTCCTCGGAAGCCCCGCATGAGCGGGCCAGGCCTAGCTTGCGCAGCCCCCAGCCTGCCGCCGCGCGTCCTCTCCGGAGGGTTTTTACTGCAGATCCTCACGGATTCGATCAGAGACACTCAGGTCACTGCGGGCCTCCCACAAAGCTATCTCGTGGCTCGTCTGAAACAAATGTAAACCAGCCAACCAGCCGCCGCTTAGCCAACCACTTGGCGGGCGTATGGGCGATGTAACACCTGATAACACGATGAACACAAGTTTTACATGAGGGCCCCTCCCAAAATGCTCTCACAGCCATCAGGCCAAAACCTGAGTTCTATTCATGCAGGGTAATGGAACAGGGACAATACATAATCAGTCGGATAAATCCCCCAATGCATCCTCAGGAGCACCTCCCGAGCCGTTCTTTGGCGTCGGCCTCGCCGTCCTTGTCTGGTGGCCATCGGCGGCGTCGGGGCCGTTCACCACGCCGCCTCATCGGCAGCCATGATCATGCCATCGTTGTTCAAGCAAAGGCCCCGACGAGAGCATCTACATTGTCTTCCACCCAGTCGCCAGGTCGCCCGGGCGGCCTGGGAACTGGGCGATAACTAACGTCAAAAGTCGAAGGGGGTCCATGTTTGGAGATGACCGAAGACCGAGAAAAGGCGCGCCCAAGCAGCGCGCGGCTCCTCTCCTCCACCAACCTGTTGGCCCTGACCAACCGCTCCTCCAACCGCGCCACCACGTCGGTGAAGAACTGAAGGTTGCCGACGTAGTTAACCGTGTGCGGCTCGCCAACAGCCGCCTCACAGATGTTACCCAAGGCTGTGTTGGCTCTTTCCCGGAGCGTGGAGAGCATGGGGCCGTGCTCGTGCTCCAGGAGTCTCCGCTGACGTATCTCGTCCGCATTCTGGCGCGCGACGGCCTCGGCCTCCTCCACCCGTTGGCGAAGAAGGAGCACCTCGGCCTGAGAGGTGGTTGACTCCCCCTGCGCCACCTCGAGGGCGGCCCGAAGGGCATCGGCCCGCCGCGTCGCCTCCTCTAGCTTGGCCCTCAAGGCAGCAGTCCTGCCTTCACCTCGGTCCGATCAACCCCACCTCGCCTCAAACTTCGCGCTTTCGAGGTTCAAGCGCGCCGCCGCCACTCGGCGTCCGACCTCCTCCGGGGCGCGGGCTTCCCGTGCAGCGACCTCATCCTCCGCCTGCGTCGCCAAGCGCCTCGCGTCTCAAGCGCCAGACTACGCGCGGCTCGGCGGCTTCAGCGTCAACGCCTCACGCTTCGGAGCTCCGCCGGTCGCCGAGGCCACCTTCATCGACGCAAGGGCTGCCTCACGCAGCTCTACTTGCTCCTCCAAAGGAGTGACATCGGGCCGGAGTTCCGTGCCCGCTCCTCCGCCGCCTCTCGCCGCCGTTAGCTTCCGGGCCTCCTCGACGCCCAAGAACAGGCCTCCCGAGAGGCTGCCAAAGAACACCTCGCCTCTTCATCGTCAAGATCGCTGATGGCGCGCAAAGCGACAGCGCCCTCCAGCTCACGCCTCTCTGCGGCCGGCAGGCCCTCGGCCTCAAGCGCTGCGTCTTCATCAGCCGAGCTCTTCACCAAGAAGGCTCACCGCGTCGACCACCCTTCAAGAAATCCTTGCGGGCGCGCGGCGCTCCGGCCAGCACGCCTTCCACACCATGAACCTCCCCAAGCGGGCGCTGGAGCCACAAATCAGCACTCCCCTCGGGCGAGGCTGGGGCTGGCACCCTCGCGACGGCAGACACGCCGTGCCGAGAGTCTGGCCGAGCCAGCCCACCCCAGACGAAGAGCGCAGGAAGTGCCTCACCAATCGCCGTCCACGACCAGCGAGAAGCCTGGCAGGCTAGCTATGCCACGAGAAGGCTCGCGAAGAAGGGTCGCGAGGCGCGCAGGCCTCGGCGCGCCAGACGGTTCGCCTCCCGGCCGCCTCACCACAAGGGCTTCACCGCTCGGGCGCTCAGGACGGGAAAGAGGGCGGCCAAGGGGGACGGCTCTTCACCCGTCTCCGTGAGCTCGGCAGGAAGGGGCCTGCAGGGCAAGGATCAGTACAAGCAGCATGAGGATCATGAGCTGGAGAAGGAAAAGGCTTACTCATCAGTGGCGAAGTACTTCCTGCGCTTCAGCGGGCGACAAGGGTAATCATCGCCCAGGGCCTCCCTTCTCTTTCGGAGGGCCTCGAGGTCCACGCGGGAGCGACCCAAGATTCGAGCGCAGGGGTCCGCCTGCGATGAGGGAGAAGCATCAAGGCGACCTGCGTCAGGGGCGCCCAACTGACGCACGCTGCTGGTCGCCTCACCAAGAGATGCGGCTGGGGCCTCGGGAGCCTCAGCCGCAGGCGTTGCGGGCAACTGCCTGCCGCCCTCAGCCACGGCAGTGTGGGCCTCGGGAGATGCTCCCTCATGAGCATCGCCCGGCGCTGTCACCCCGGCGGGGGTCCCTTCAGCCTCTGGCGGCTCGTGCCTCCCTGCTCCGCCACTTGAGGAGGAGCTGCCTTGGCCGACTGGAAGGGCTGTCACCATCACTGGATTCTCGCGAGGCCCCTGGAGACCAGCGGGGCGCGACCCCCATTCATCAAAGATAGGCATCTGGTTCACAAAATCACCCCTGTTCTGGCAGAGGTACAGCAAGGCCCCTCCATGCCGGATGCCACCGGGGTTGGGGTCGCCAGTCAGGACCAGGAGCACTTTCCTTAGAGCTTCAGGCGTCAGGTCTTCTTCCTGGAGCCTCATACGATCACCAGGCCCGCTGAAGGCCCACATCCGGTGGGAATGGCGTTGGACATGAGCAACACGGCACATCAGGAACTCCTTCACCACCTTGGGCGCTGTCGCAGCAAGCGACCTCAGGAACGCGAAGCGGTGCCAGACAAAGATGAGCCGAGGGCTTGAAAGCGTCTCCTGGCCCCAACCTGAATTGGGGACAGCAAAGCAGGTTGGCTCCGATGGCAGGGGGCTGGGCACCCCACATCCACGCATAACCACCTCTCGCTGAACTCAGCCACAGGCGGAGGCAGGCTGAAGTCAATCCCGAGGTCATTGTCTCGGGCGCGCGCGACGAAGCTCACGCCGCCGAGCATTGGGTGGGGTCGACAAGGTGCAGAGAGAAGAAGTGGCGCAACAAGGCAACCAAGGAAGGATGCCCATCATTGCCTCACAAACGAAGGCGAAGACCGAGAGGAGAGTGATGGACTCAGGGGCCGATGCATCATGTGGATCTCGATAATGGGAAAGCACGACATTGAAGAAATCGAGAAAGGGGGAACCAGCCCGCCACGTATGCCGAAAAATACCGGACCTCAGTGACTATCCTGTCGATGGAGAAGTGGGACGCGGGCCAGGCCGTCGTCCTCCCGCATTCGTTGAAGGTGGTGGCCAGAGCCGAACTAAGCTTGCCCAAGCCCTCAAGATTGAGTATGATCGACGGGTCGACGGCGGGGGCCGCCGGCGGCGGCGAGCGAGGCGGAGGCACAGGTTTCTTCCTTTCCCCTTCTTCGTCAGAGCCATGGCGATTGAAAAGGGGGGAAGAGTCGAGATTGGATTGAAAATGGAAGCTGGAGTTCGAGAGGGGGAAGGGCAGGAGCGCCAAGCAAAGCGAAGGGGAACGGATGTGTGCAAGAGCGTGTCCGCCTAGCAAGGCACGAAATAAGGAGGCGTGGGGGAACAGTGCCGCCCACGTCCAATCAACCGCCACGCGGAGCCCAAGGCCGCAGGCTGTTAGGGCCCGCGACGCTCACACTTGCCCTTTCGCCTCTCGCTCGCCAAGTTGGGCGCTGTGGGCCCGGGCTATGTCGGCGCTCGGGAACCGGGGTACCCAGACTTGCTCTGCTCATGCTCCGCGGCGTGGCTCGAAGGAGGCCCAGCACGCCCATCTTCATCAACGCAAGCTCAAGACCCTCGCGAGGGGCCAGAGCCTCATGAGGCGGACGACAAGCTTCTTCTCAGCACGGCCTCGTCAGTGGCTGGCTCATGAGGAGGCGGAGAGTTGAAGGCAGGTACCTCGCGAGGTGCCCATGACACAAGCCATGATTTACCAAGGGCGCCAATCGGCATGCGCCAGCCAGCGATGTCCTCCTTTCCTCTTTGGTGCAAAGGGAGCAAGCGCAGCGAGAGCATCAAGCAAAGGCATCCGCTTGGTGCAACAAGACCAAGACAAGCCAATGGCAGGAAGGAGTCATCGTGGAGCCCAAGCAAAGGCCATCACGAGCCTTTGGCAAAGAGGAACAACTTTAGTCGGGATAAGTGTACCCGCTATTCCCCTTCAAATGGCCAATTGTTGGCGCCCTTCCCGCTCAATATTTGGGAAGAGGCCCAGGGCCTTCGCCTATAAATAGGAGTAGCCACACTCAGAGCTAGGGGCATCGAAGAGGCAGCTGGATCGAGATCGGAATCCTCATCAAGAAACCAGTAGCTAGAGCGACTGAGCACCACCTAGCAGTTCATTGCACCCGCCAAGAACAGACCCTCGCGAGGCTGTTCTTCCTTGTATTGTTCCTCATCAGCCCAAGAGGCAATCCACCACATCACACACTGGAGTAGGGTATTACACCACAATGGTGGCCTGAACCAGTATAAATCTTGTGTCTCTTGTGCCGTTCTGTTTAGTAGTTTAGGTCCCAGCGATTCGGCGAGGTGCGAGACGGCGGAAGGTTGGATCTCCGCGTGCACCCCAGTGTTCGAACGTCAAGGGTCTGCCGGAACCCGAAATACGACAATAACATACCAGGATTGACACTCAAGGCATTGTCATCTACTCGCTGGGAGAGTCGTGTTGATAGTGTTCAGGATATAAGGTTTCAGCTACCGGAAATACGGGAGGCCTTACTTCAAGTGGCTGAAAGTGATAAAGATTCATCGACACAAAGTGAAGCTCAATCATTGGCAGAAAATGAACTTGGCGGCTTTGACTTTTTAGTATCAATAATCATCTGGTATGAAATACTATCTACTGTTAATTTGATTAGCAAAGAGTTACAGTCAAAGGATATGATTATTGATATTGCAATTGAATCCGTAAAAAGCTTGCTTTCCTTTTTCAAGAAGTACAGAGAAACTGGCTTTTCAAAAGCACTGGAAGCTGCAAAAAAATTTGCAGTGAAGATGGACATTCATCCGGAGTTCCGCACCAAGCGTAAAATTAAAAGGAAAAAACAATTTGATGAGGGTGAAGATGATGCATCTGTTGATTCACAATCTGCAGAGGAGTCATTCAGGGTCAATTATTTTATACGTGTTGTTGATCAAGCTATAACTTCACTTACCATGAGATTTGAACAATACGAGGGGTATGAAAAGATATTTGGTTTCTTGTTTACTTCAGATAGGCTGCGATCACTAGATGACAAGAGTTTGATGGCTGCTTGTGTTAATCTTGAAGACTCACTTAAGAGTGGAGAACATACAGATATTGATGGACTTGAATTGTGTTGCGAGCTAATTTTCATACATGATTCACTTCAAAAATCTATGGGTCCTCTTGACATTCTGAATTATTTGAAGAAGCGCTCGACAATCTATCCTAATGCTATTATTGCATACAAAATTTTATTGACCATTCCTCAGAATCACAGCATCAAGGAAAAGAGTTTTTCTAAACTCAAATTGTTGAAATCCTACTTGCGTTCTACTATGACACAAGAAAGACTGAATGGGTTGGCGACAATAGCACTTGAAAACGATGTCTTGGAGAAGATAAAGTACGAAGATATGATTGAATATTTTATTTCAAAAAATACTAGACGGATGCTCCTTTTTGGTAGGACATGAGGTCCGTTCATTGCTTTTCAATCCTTTTACCTTCTAGCATTAGTGTTGAAATATGCCTAAATAAGGTAGAAATAAAGCAGACTTGAAATTATATAATAAAGTGAGAGTATTCTTTACACATATTAATTATTCCTTTACGTGAATTGTCAAAATTTTGGGCCACATTTTGGTTTTCGCCCGGGGCCTCGAATTTCTGGAGACGACCCTGATACTGACACAGATCTCGAATTTTTCTTCAAGTGACATGATTCTTGCTCTTGGCTTGGTCATATTGACACATCCCAAGTGGCCTTCATCCTCCACAAATTTGGCATTCTACTCTTGGCATGGTCATATTGACACATGTCAAGTAGTATTTTCACCATATTTCAGATCTCGTCTTGGCATGGTCATATTGACACAGGTCAAGTAGTATTCTCACAAGTTTAATATCTTACTCTTGGCACGGTCATATTGACACATGTCAAGAGGTTTTCTCACAAATTGGACATTTCGTTCTTGCCATGGTCATGTTGATACATGTCAAGAAGTATAAAATGCATGAAAATTGCCTCTGGTTTGGTCATATTGACACAAATCAAGGTATTTCTTCCCTTATGTAGAGTGAAGACTTTGTTCTCAACAGAATCACGACAAAGGTATGACTTGGGGAAAATTAACATGAAAAAATGATGGACAAACTATATACTATAGATTGCATATAAAAATTGCAAAACCATAAGTGCTCATCAAAAGACACCATACTTAGTCGCATGCTTGATGATCGCTTGTGTGCATGATATGCTAAAATTGAGTCATGTAGTAAAACTTAATTAACCATGTTCAAAGTTGAGTGCATGGAAAACTGACATTCCCACTTCATGGTGCATAAACAAAACACCGCCAAATCATAAACGGTATTATATTAATCAAATGTCTCTAAAACAGACTAAATGGATATACTATATGAAATGCATCGGCCCCAAATAGTGCTAGTTTGCATCATCAACAAATAACTAGATATTGGTGAATCTAGTGTATACACGTGCAGAGTAAAATGGACACGTCGTACCTGGCCAACTCTAGGTTAATTGGTGTACATCCACCTAACTAGAATAAATTGTATGATCCCTTCATATAGATGTACATTAAAAAAACTGAAAGATGACCAGAGTCATAGTCTGAGTCTGATTGCACTAGAAATATTGTAGTGCACTTGCATATGCCACCGAAACAAATTAATTTTTTTATCTGCTCCATATATGCATATACTCAAAAAAGGTCGCAGCTAGCTTATCTTCGCATAAGATGAAAGTTAGATCATGCTTCCCCCATACGGCTTTCAAATATTAGGAAAATGTAGATGTCATGTACTCATAAAACAAAGAGTACTACAACTGTTAGTACTAATGTATTTTGCATACACAGAACACGCGCATGCATGATTTTATGCCCCATACGCATGCATCATGATGTTTGAAGGCTCATTTAACAGATTGGTTAACCATTAAGATGATTTTCTCACACAAAGTAAAGAAAATAAATCAAAGTAAAGAAAGTAAATGAAGCCATTCAAGCATGCATATATGTACTGCCAATATCAGTACGAGTCAAAAAAGCGAAATATAAAAGTCATCGCATATGATAACATCCAAGGCTCCCCCGAGCATGCCGGCGTCGACGACTGCGAGGAGGAATTTCTTTACTATAGCATATTGTAATAGGCATGTGATGTAATCCTGTGCAATACAAATGTTGGAATTCTTAATCAGGGGTTTTCTCTTCGGAGGTGTAATTAACAGATCTTTATGTAAATGTAAGAGTTTTCGAAATAATGTACCTGCAATGTTTGATCTTATTTTATTGTATGCATTTATGCGCTTAAATTTATTAACTCTGTATCAATGACGTGGATGCCTGTCTCACGCCCACCATTTTCCCGTCATCACACGTCAAGAACCTCAAGATGCGGACGCCATCCGTCAAGCACAAGCACTCGAAGCTCAACGCGCCCTCCGCGAGTCCACTAGAGCCGTTGAAGAGCGCAACCGCCAAGTGCGAGAACAAGAGGAAGCTCGTCATCGAGAGATCCAAGAAGAAGCCGCGCATCGCGAAGAACGCCAAGAAAGGCGCAACCAAGCGCATATTCCTCGTCCTCCTCCACGACAAGAACGACACCAAGTGGAACAAGTGCTTCAAGACCATCCTCCACGCCAAGAGCGACATCACGAGGAACGAGCATTTAAGGACCTTCCTCCATGACAAGAGCGACCTCAAAACCGCTACTACAATGAAGAACTCCGCTACGGCAAGCTCAAGTTCACCATGCCCAAGTTCTCCGGAAGCAATGATCCCAAAGAGTACCTCTCATGGGCCTTGAAGGTGGACAAGATATTCCGTTTTCACAACTACGATGAGGAAAAGAAGATCGCCATGGCCTCCCTCGAGTTCCAAGACTACGTCCTCATTTGGTGAGAACAAGTGATCGAGCGACGACAAACAAGAGGCGAACCACCAATCACAACTTGGACGGAAATGAAGGATGTCATGAGAGCTCACTTCGTGCCTACACACTACACCCGTGATCTCTTCAAGAAGTTGCAACTCCTCAAGCAAGGCACGAAGACGGTGGAAGAATACTACCAAGAAATGGAGATTGCCATGATACGAGCCAATGTTAAGGAAGACGACGAGCAAACAATGGCGTGCTTCTTGAACGGCCTCAACCACCCAATCAAGCGGATTGCCGACTTCCAACCATACTCAAACCTTCTCGAGCTAGTTCATCAAGCAACCAAGGTCGAGCGACAAGTGCAAGATGACTTCAAATACGCCAAGTACTCGTCCAAGACCTATGGCTCCTACTCTCAAGCTCCCGCGACTTCGGCAACTCCTACCTCAACTAGAGCATCACCAAGTACCGGCGACAAGTCAAGTTCCAAGCAAGCTACGCCTTCCTCGACTCGTCCTCCGACAAGCACCTACAAATCCAAGACTCCCTCATCTTCGGCGCCACCGAATGACCCCATTAATACAAGTTCTTTCAAGTGCTTTACATGTGGTGGCCGAGGTCACAATTCCTTCGAATGCACCAACAAGCGGATAATGATCTTCAACGATGATGGCACATATGACTCGATGAGTGAAGAAGAAATGGAAGCCCTTGAGCACGCAGCCATGCACCGGCGTGTGAACGAAGATGAAGATGATCAAATCTTTTGTGACAATGATTCAAGTCCCTCTCTCGTGGTCTCCAAGGTCTTGATGCTCCAACACCATCAAGATGAAGACCAACGGTGCCACATCTTCCACACCAAGGTCGGCATCAACGGGCGTTCCGTGAAGGTCATCATCGACGGAGGAAGTTGTCACAACTTGGCAAGCGAAGAGTTATGTTCCAAGCTGCAATTGGTCAAGAAGAAGCACCCTCGTCCCTACAAGGTGCAATGGCTAAGCGACTCCGGCACTATTCAAGTGGAGCATATGGTGCAAGTTTATTTCAAGATTGGCGCCTATGAGGACACCTTGGAGTGTGATGTAGTACCTATGTCGGTCTGCCACCTTCTCTTGGGACGACCTTGGCAATTTGACCGCGGAGTCATCCACAACGGAAGAACCAACCACTATAGCTTCAAGATGAAAGGCAAGGAATATGTGCTTCGACCAATGTCACCAAGCCAAGTGATCTCCGACAAGCAAGCATCCACCCATCATGCAGATCCTAGTGAGAGAGTGAACCACCAAAAAGAAAGTGAGCGCCACAAGCCAAAATTGAGCGACTCTTCGCCAAGAGAGAAAAACTTAGTCCTCCTAGCCACAAAAAGAGAGATGAGAGAAGTGTGTTAGAACCCATCAAGTGTCATCCACTTTGTCCTACTTTGCAAAGATGAGGTGGCAAAAACTAACACTCCTAATCCTCTACCTCTAGTGTTTTCTAACTTGTTGCAGGAATTCGAGGATGTCTTCCCTGATGAGCTACCTCCCAGTCTTCCTCTTCTACGCGGCATTGAACATAGGATCGACCTCATCCCCGGAGCGCCTCTTCCGAACAAGGCTCCCTACCGCGTCAACCCCGAAGAAACTAAGGAGATCCAACGGCAAGTACAACAACTCAGCGACAACGGCCATCTATGTGAAAGCTTAAGCCCTTGCGCCGTTCCGGTTATACTTGTGCCCAAGAAAGATGGTAGTTTTTGCATGTGCTCCGCTTGTAGACCCATCAATGCTATCACCGTTTGTTATAGGCATCCCATTCCTCGCCTTGATGATATGCTAGATGAGCTTAGCGGTGCCGCCATTTTCTCCAAAATTGATCTTAAAAGTGGCTATTATAAAATCCACATACAAGAAGGTGATGAATGGAAAATCACTTTTAAAACTAAAGTTGGCTTGTACGAGTGGTTAGTTATGCCTATGGGTTTATCGGAAGCTCCCGGTACTTTCATGCGACTTATGCATTTTGTGCTTCATCCTTACATTGGAGTGTTTGTTGTGGTCTAATTTGATGACATACTTGTTTTTAGAAAATCCATCAAAGATCATGTGAAACATGTTAGGGCCGTGTTGCAAACTCTTCGCAAGGAACGTCTCTGTGCCAACATGAAAAAAAATCACGTTTGGTGTTGACAATTTTGCTCTAGTGCTTCACTTATATCTTTTAGAGCACGGTGGTGGTTATATTTTATAGAAATTATTGATCTCTCATGCTTCACTTATATTATTTTGAGAGTCCTTTAGAACAGCATGGTAATTTGCCTTGGTTATAAAATTAGTCCTAATATAATAGGCATTCAAGATAAAAACTTTAAAGTGCATTGAATACTAAGAAAAGTTTGATACTTGATAATTGTTTTGAGATATGAAGATGTAATTGTTTTGAGATATGAAGATGGTGATATTAGAGTCATTCTAGTTGAGTAGTTGTGAATTTGAGAAATACTTGTTCTAAAGTTTGTGATTCCCATAGCATGCACGTATGGTGAACCGTTATGTGATGAAGCTGGAGCATGATTTATTTATTGATTGTCTTCCTTATGAGTGGCGGTCGGGGACGAGCGATGGTCTTTTCCTACCAATCTATCCCCCTAGGAGCATGCGCATAGTACTTTGTTTCGATAACTAATAGATTTTTGGAACAAGCATATGAGTTCTTTATGACTAATGTTGAGTCCATGGATTATACGCACTCTCATCCTTCCACCATTGCTAGCCTCTCTAATCAAGACACCTTTCGCGCAGATCATATACCCACCATATACCTTCCTCAAAATAGTCACCATACCTACCTATTATGGCATTTTCATAGCCATTCCGAGATATATTGCCATGCAACTTACCACCATTCCGTTTATTATGACACGCTTCATCATTGTCATATTGCTTTGCATGATCATGTAGTTGACATTGTATTTGTGGCAAAGCCACCATTCATAATTCTTTCATACATGTCAGTCTTGATTCATTGCATATCCCGGTACACCGCCGGAGGCATTCACATGGAGTCATAATTTGTTCTAAGTATCGTGTTGTAATTCTTGAGTTGTAAGTAAATAAAAGTGCGATGATCATCATTATTAAAGCATTGTCCCATGTGAGGAAAGGATGATGGAGACTATGATTCCCCCATAAGTCGGGATGTGACTCCGTACAAAAGAAAAAAAAAGAGGCCAAAAAAAAGAGAAGGCCCAAATAAAAAAAATAAAAATATGAGAGAAAAAGAGAGAAGGGCTTCAAAGTAGCACCATGATCTTCATGATAGAGAGTCTCTTATGTTGTCACTTTCATATACTAGTGGGAATTTTACATTATAGAGCTTGGCTTGTATATTCCAATGACGGGCTTCCTCAAATTGACCTAGGTCTTCGGGAGCAAGCGGTTGGATGCACACCCACTTAGTTTCTTTCATTGAGCTTTCATACACTTATAGCTCTAGTGCATCCGTTGCATGGCAATCCCTACTCACTCACATTGATATCTATTAATGGGCATCTCCATAGCCCATTGATACGCCTAGTTGATGTGAGACTATCTTCTCCTTTTTGTCTTCTCCACAACCACCATTCTATTCCACCTATAGTGCTATGTCCATGGATCACGCTCATGTATTGCGTGAAAATTGAAAAAGTTCGAGAACACCAAAAGTATGAAACAATTGCTTGGCTTGTCATTAGGGTTGTGCATCCGTTGCATGGCAATCCCTACTCACTCACATTGATATCTTTTAATGGGCATCTCCATAGCCCATTGATACGCCTAGTCGATGTGAGACTATCTTCTCCTTTTTGTCTTCTCCACAACCACCATTCTATTCCACCTATAGTGCTATGACCATGGCTCACGCTCATGTATTGCGTGAAAATTGAAAAAGTTTGAGAACATCAAAAGTATGAAACAATTGCTTGGCTTGTCATCGGGGTTGTGCATGATTTAAATACTTTGTGTGGTGAAGATAGAGCATAGCCAGACTCTATGCTTTTGTAGGGATAACTTTATTTGGCCATGTTATTTTGAGAAGACATGATTGCTTTGTTAGTATGCTTGAAGTATTATTATTTCCATGTCAATATTAAACTTTTGTCTTGAATCTTTCAGATCTGAACATTCATGCCACAATAAAGAAAATTACATTGAGAATTATGCTAAGTAGAATTCCACATGAAAAAAAAAATCTGTTTTTATCATTTACCTACTCGAGGACGAGCAGGAATTAAGCTTGGGGATGCTTGATACGTCTCCAATGTACCTATAATTTTTGATTGCTCCATGCTATTATATATTCTGTTTTGGATGTTTAATGGGCTTTATTATACACTTTTATATTATTTTTGGGACTAACCTATTAACCCAAGGCCCAGTGCAAATTGCTGTTTTTTGCCTATTTCAGTGTTTCGCATAAAAGGAATATCAAACGGAGTCCAAACGGAATGAAACCTTCGGGAGAGTTATTTTTGGAACAAACGTGATCCAGAGGACTTGGAGTGGACGTCAAGCAATCAACAAGGAGGCCATGAGGCAGGGGGGCGCGCCTACCCCCTTGGCGCGCCCTCCACCCTCATGGGCCCCTTGTGGCTCCACCGACCTACTTCTTCCTCCTATACCTACGTACCCCGAAGCCAACTAGGAGCACCACGAAAACCTATTTCCACCGCCGCAACCTTCTGTACTCATGAGATCCCATCTTGGGGCCTTTTCCGGCGCTCCGCCGGAGGGGGAATCGATCACGAAGGGCTTCTACATCAACACCATAGCCTCTCCGATGATGTGTGAGTAGTTTACCACAGACCTTCGGGTCCATAGTTATTAGCTAGATGGCTTCTCTCTCTCTTTGGATCTCAATACAAAGTTCTCCTCGATCTTCTTGGAGATCTATTCGATGTAACTCTTTTTGCGGTGTGTTTGTCGAGATCCGATGAATTGTGGGTTTATGATCAAGATTATCTATGAACAATATTTGAATATTCTCTGAATTCTTTTATGTATGATTGGTTATCTTTGCAAGTCTCTTCGAATTATCAGTTTGTTTTGGCCTACTAGATTGATCTTTCTTGCAATGGGAGAAGTGCTTAGCTTTGGGTTCAATCATGCGATGCTCGATCCCAGTGACAGCAGGGGAAACGACACGTATTGTTGCCACCGAGGATAAAAAGATGGGGTTTATATCATATTGCTTGAGTTTATCCCTCTACATCATGTCATCTTGCTTAATGCGTTACTCCGTTCTTATGAACTTAACACTCTAGATGCATGCTGGATAGCGTTCGATGTGTGGAGTAATAGTAGTAGATGCAGGCAGGAGTCGGTCTACTTGTCACGGACGTGATGCCTATATACATGATCATGCCTAGATATTCTCATAATTATGCACTTTTCTATCAATTGCTCGACAGTAATTTGTTCACTCACCGTAATACTTATGCTATCTTGAGAGAAGCCACTAGTGAAACCTATGCCCCCCGGGTCTATCTTCCATCATATTAATCTTCCGACAACCAGCTATTTCTATCTTCGTTTATTTTGAAATCTTTACTTTCAATCTTTATCATAAAAATACCAAAAATATTATCTTATCATCTCTATCAGATCTCACTTTTGCAAGTGGCCGTGAAGGGATTGACAACCCCTTTATCGCGTTGGTTGCAAGGTTCTTATTTGTTTGTGTAGGTATGAGGGACTTGCGTGTGGCTTCCTACTGGATTGATACATTCGTTCTCAAAAACCGAGGGAAATACTTACACTACTTTGCTGAATCACCGTTTCCTCTTCAAGGGAAAAACCAATGCATGCTCAAGAGGTAGCACCCGCCTGGCCTTGGTCGTCATGGCTCATGTCATATGAACCTCGCGAGGTGCAACTTGCATAGATATCTCCACTCCTCGGGAGCCATCCTGGGGAGGCCGCCCCGCTCCCAGAGAGGTCTTGGTGTCGCCCGCCTCGCGAGGGTCTTGGGTTTGTTGTTGTCGAAGCTAGGCTGTACCCGGCCATTGACGGAGCCACGTCGTGGGCCGCAGGCAGGCAAGTCTGGGTACCCCCGTTCCTAGAACGCCGACAGTAGCCCCCGGGCCCAAGGCACGCTCGAGCTTGGCTTTGAGGAGAAGCCAAAGGGAAAGTGCGGAGCGCCGTGGTCCCTAACCGCATGCGGCCTTGGTTGACGCATGGCGATTGATGGGACGTGGGCACCTCCACTTCCCCACGCTACCTCGGCAATCGTCCTTGCCTGACAAAAAGGTTGGCGCCCCCTGCGTAACTTTCATTGCCCTTCCTATGTCTTGCTCTAGATCCCCTTCTCCTTCTGCCCGGAAAACCTCCAGATCCACCGAAACTCATCCCAAATCCGCGACCGAAGGCCGCCGATAAGATGAGACCCTCCGCCGCAGCTTTTTCTTGCACATCATCTTCGTGGGGCTGGCTCCCCTTTCTCCGACTTCTTCTACGCCGTTCTTCGCCACTACAAGCTCCATGCCCTCCATCTTCACCCCAACTCTGTCCTCCTGCTGTCAATCTTTGCTTTTTACTGCGAGGCGTTTCTGGGGGTGATGCCTCCCGTGGCGCTGCTCCGCCACTTCTTCTACCTCGGGTTAATGTCATCCAGTGCTCAGGGTGCGCCCACTTCATCGCGGCCAACAGCAGCAATGCGATCTCGCAGGCCGGGAAGAAGGTGGAGGACTTTAGGAACAAGTGGATCTTCACTGATGCCAAGCGCTCCAACCCTCGGCTAGAGCTGCCGACCTCGCAGCCGACGCCCCTAGAAGGATGGGATCACGAGAAGCTCACCGATCCCAGGGCGGAGCTGTTGCTGGAGAAGATGGCGGCAGACCTGAAGACTGATGACCCGAAGGCGGAGAAGCTAACGGGGGCCATGATCGTCAAGGAATTCCTGATGCAGCGCCTGGCTCCGCTCCAGGCGCACTTACGCCCCTTGTGCAAGTTCAAGGGCACAGAAGATGACCTCCGGCTGCGCCCAAATGACTTGTCCAAGGAGGAGCTGGACAAGATTGTGCGCACCCTGCTCGGGAAGGATCAGGGCTACCCCCCAGACTCCCATCTCCCGCTGTACTGCCGCCCGGATGGGGAGAAGATGGCCGACGCCATGCCTGTCTTCGACGAGCACGGGCTCGTACCTCTGGAGCCTTCCCGGCCCCCAAGCTCCCTAGTGCCGGTGTCCTCCGGTGAGTCCGACCAGGAGGAGAGGGTGGACTCGGAGGTGACCTGGGAGGGGGCGGGGGAGACCTCTCCCCCATGCCAGACCGACCTCCTCCGCATCCTTCCTGATGACGACGACGTCGACGAGCACCCAGTGCAAGAGTCTCCGCGTTCCTCCGGGGCCACTACGAGATCCAGAGGCACCCTTCCAAAGAAGCAGATGCTAGGGGTCCCGAAGAAGAACAGATCAGCGCTACTTTCCCGGGGCGACGCCTTGCCTGCCGCCGGCAGATGGGCAGACCGGGTGCAGCGCCCTTGCCCGCTCAACAGAACATCCCAAATTTTCAATTTGGAATGTTATACATTAGGTCATCATGCATATCATATTTTTCTCGATTTTACGATCCTAGAAAATTTCACGCAACTCAAGGACCCTCGGAGAGAGTTGGAAGTTTCATTATTTTCATATTTGGGATTTCTCAAATTTTGAAAATAGGATCATTTGATTTATTTATTTATCTTCAAAAGTTTTTCCGATATAAAAGTTAAAGAGAGGAATAATATGACTTTCCCAACATTTAGGAAAATGAAGATATTATAAATAAATCAAAATTTGGTTTTGAGGATTTATTTGCTTTAGGCAAAATGAGCATTTTAAAAAATATATGCATATTGCCTGCTTTTAAAGTTCATT
This sequence comes from Aegilops longissima, assembly GCA_021605205.1. NCBI lineage: Eukaryota > Viridiplantae > Streptophyta > Magnoliopsida > Poales > Poaceae > Aegilops > Aegilops longissima. Next base: position 605,976,392 of record CM038678.1, read on the forward strand.
TTGTTCGACTCACTTTTAGGAGTCGGGAAAATTAATTTTATTAAATTGGAGTTCGCTTGGTTTTATTTTAAAATCGCTTAGTTTTTGTTTTAAAAAAATCGCGCTTCTGCCAAGGCCCACTGCCCAAATGCAAATGCCTGCCCACCTCCCTCCTCCTCACAAGGACTCTGCCGCCAAGACGCCACCGCCGCCGTGTCCGGCTCGGACACGCCGCCGCCTTGCCCCTTCCCAAGGCGCGAACCCCCCTCCTTTATACCCGCCCTCCTCTCCTCCCTCCGCCGCCCGCCCGCCACCGCCACCTTCCATCCGCCTTCCAGCCGCCGCCGCCGCCGTCCGCCGTGTCCGCCGAGCCCCACGCCGCCCCTCGCCGCCCCTCCCGACCCGCGGACCCGCCGCCCCCGGAGCCCACGAGCCTCACGAGAGTAGCACTCGCCGCCCCGATCCGTTTTTTTAGAAAACCCGATCCGCTTTTTTTTCATGATGTTCGGTTTTTTTCAAAACCCTAGATTGGTTTTTTTTATTTTTCGGTTTTCTTATTTAATGAACGTTCACCGAACCGTTCGTTTCAATGAACGTGTTCGTTGGATTAGTTCTGTTAACGAACGTCCGTTATTTAATCCGTTCGTCGTTTTCTTTTAATCGGATTTAATCCGTTATTTTTCTGATTTGATTTTCGATCCGATTTTCAAATCTGTTTATTTTCTCGCTCGTTTATTGGAATCAGGTGATTCAAGCGCCTGGAGTTTCGTTACGAAACCGCCGTTCCGACTAACCTACTTACCCAGAGTTTTGCTACTGTGAAATTTTGACCTAGTTTCAGATTGCTAAACCGAGTCGTTCTCTCTCGAGTTTCGACTTTTGATGCTTTATTTTAATTCGATTCTTTTGCAACCAGGGTTCTTAAGTTGAACTCTCTGGTTAGATCTTTTATTCGAGATTTCCCCGTGCATTAGATGAGTACTTATTGTATGCTTGTTGTTTGTCTGCGTTAGATCACCCGGAGTGCGCTTGTTACTTCAATCTCTAGGTCTCATGGATCATCGAAAGGCAAGTAACACTTGATCATACCTTTTCTACTACCCAGTTTTATTGCATTAGATCAACCTCAAACACTTGCATGTTTAGGATCTAATTAAATTGTTGGATGGGAAGTAGATTGAGGTAGTACCTATTACCCTGCTACTTATGAAACCTTGGGAGTTACTTCTCGCTTGCTTAATACACCATGCTATGCTAGTAGACGTGGATTGGGTGAGTGAATATCCATGACATATGTGAGATTGTTAATTAATGGTTTATCTAAGGTGGCAACCTAAACACACATCTGGGTGGATTGAGGCACCTGTTTCCATCAGACTTGCTGTATTTCTTCGGACCGCCACCTGTGCTCTAAGGGATCATAAGATTATTCAAACTGAAACTTCCGCAGCAGCCACAAGCCAATTATGGGCTCTGGCGTAGTTGACTAAGTTGTGCGAACTCTTACGGTAGGCTAGCTGATGTAGGGGATGTAGGTTGGTACGGTCTACCCACATGTAAGGTGCTAGCGCTTCGAAAGACTATGTCTCGGCCATCCGTCTCTCAAACACCATGTAGTCACGAGAACCAAACGGAGGCGATCGAGTCTTGTGGGGAAAAGTGCATAAACCTCTCGCAGAGTGTATAAACTAATCATGATTAGCCGTGTCCCCGTTATGGACGTTTTGAGTATCCGTAATTGAATATCATGTGAATCTCAACATGTTACTTCTAATAAAAGTTATTGGGATTTGATGAGTACTTTTAAATGGGATTGAGGATGTGTCAACCATTCTCAATGTTTAACAACCACCATGATAGTTAAATAAAATTATTCCTTTGTTGTAGGGAAAAACTAGCTTTATGCAAAATGTAATCAGAGAGCCTTACCACCAGCCATATATGCATGTAGTATAGGCTTATTCTTTCATTACTCTCTATGTGTTACATTGCCAAGATATTCCATGTGTTGACCTGTTGGCTGCAACTTTCACGTTGCGAGACTTTTCTGACGATTTAGTAAGGTGTTAGGTCGTGGTTCTATACTCAATGATGCCGATGGAGTTGATGGACTCACTTATCTTCCAAGCCTTCCGCTGTTATTATTAGATGGCCTTAAGCCATATTATTGTAATAAGTTCCTTGTGGACAACGATGTAATAAGTGTGTGATTGCTACTCTGCTATAAATCCTTCAAGTCTTGTGTGGTGTCGGACATTCGATCCAGGATGACACCGAGCACGAGACTTGATCCATTCTGGTCTGGTCGCTGACAGAATGGTATCGAGCACACGCGATCGAGAGACACGACCACTAAGCTAAAAGCCATAGATCACTACTCTTCCCATTTTCTAACTCCTCATCTTTTCTACTCTTTAGGATGACGGACGCGAAGATCAAGTACACCCAACCAGATGAAGGCACACCTTTTGGATTTCACTTGAAGGAAGTCACCAAGTACCTGAACATTGGACTACCTAGCTTCACCGGAACTTTCAATGCCACTCGGCCTGAAGAGGAGCGCTGGAAGATTCAAGCTCACGTTCCAGGAAGGACATTAGCCCCAATCACCAAGCCTATAGATAGTGTTTTCATTGCACCAACTTGAGTCCGGGAAAGAGCATGGCAGCTCACATCACCATGGGACGATTGGAGAAGTTTATCAAGAAGACCTCAAGGACACTATCTACCAGATTTGCGGACGCCGAGATGACAAATGGGACATAGTCAAGATCAAGAAGGATAGGTCCATTGCAGCATTCATCCAGAGTTAAATCAGCACATTCGACACTGGAGAACCAAATGTGCAATGATATGTTGGAGTTGCAGAATGCAAAGGGAAGGATCATCGAACTTGAAGGAGAACTAAAGACTACACGCAAGGACTACATGGACGAGATCGTAGCTCTAGCAAGACACAATAACGATCTTAAGTATGAGATCGAAGAACTCAAGAAGAAGTTGGCACTCGGGAATGAAGACCAGATGTCGGTTGCCCAAGCGACTACATCAACATCGACGACACCGATTCGGATCCAAGTGAACCCGACTTTGAAGACGGTCGAGCAGACATCATGGAGTCTTCCACGGTTCAAATTAGTAGAAGTCCTCCACATATTAGTAGTATTCCTCCATGTAAATATTATAGTACACTCACTTTTGCGATAGTTAGATCGTTGTAAGCTCTTTGTTTGATTGAATGAAGTGATTTTGTGTGCATTTGCTCATGTGCATTTGGGTAGTGATTCCCTTAGACCTCATTCTATTCTTAATTCTCGTCTTTTCTAAACCCATCGATGCCTCCGAGACGCGACTCGATTCGCTTTTCCGCCAGAGATCACCCAACCGATTCAACATCGTAATACCCTGATTCAAACATTGGTGCGTAACCGTGGCAACAACAACAACAACAACAACAACAACCCACCGCCACCATCACCGCGGATCACCGACTCGTTTCCTTAGACTAAATCCGCGGTGTATTCCAAAGAGTACCGAGCCGATTGTGGCGTATGATTGGCTCCGCAAGATAGGAAGGAGTTGACCATGCAGGATGCACGATGGTGAAAGAGTGAAGTTTGCAGCACATCAGCTTGAAGGACCCGCAGCAGCATGGTGGGAGAATTTTACAGCCACTTACCCGTGAGACACCGCCACGTGGAATCAGTTTCAAGAAGCTTTTCGACCGCCCATGTTTCAGCAGGAGCTATGGCCATGAAGAAGCGTGAGTTTCGCAACTTACGCCAAGGAGGAAGGACTTGTTGGCAAGACGTGGATGACTTTAGTAAATTAGCACGTTATGCCCCGTGATGACGTTGCTACACGCACGCTAAATGGGAGAAGTTTCTAGAAGGATGAATGATGAGTTCAACATGCCGTTGATGGTAGCAAGTTTCAACAACTACCAGGAGTTGGTAGACCGAGCCCTCATGATTGAAGGGAAGCGACAGCAAATTGAGAACCGCAAGCGGAAGTATGGACAGGGGAAGTATAACTATGGAGCCCAGCAGAAGCCTCGTTATACCCCTAAATCAGGAATTCAGTTTCAGCATACCCATGGGGGAGGTAATTCGCATAACCATAATGGCACCAAGAATGGGAACGGGAATGGAGGAAGCAATGGACAGAACCGCACCAACCCGTCAACACCATCCAAGGTAGACCTGAGTCACATTACTTGCTTTAAGTGCCGCAAGACTGGGCATTATGCCAATGACTATCCGTAGGCGAACGAAATGGCAATGGAAGCTCGAAAGAAGCCCAACCCTTTGAACAGGGATGTGAACCACATTGATGTGGAGGAGGTTGAAGATCAGCCGATGCAAGAATCGGTAAGTTTTTGGTTAAGTCATTTATCGCAGTTGTTCTTTTCGATACGGTGCATCGCATTCATACATATCAAGGGATTTGTGGATAAGTACAAGTTACCAACCCAAGCCCTTAGGTCACCCATGCTAGTAACCTCACCCGAGCAGAATACATGGCTAGTAAATGGTGTGATCGACTGCCGTTAAGGATTGGACACTATGTTTTCCCCTCAGACCTAATAGTTCTGGAATCCCAAGGATTGGATGTGATATTAGGAATGGATTGGCTATCAAGGTATGGAGGAAACATAGATTGCACCACAAAGTCAATTTTGCTCACCACACCGTAAGGAAGAAGGATCAAGTATGTATCACGACACGAGCCGAGGAGAGCACAAGTTAATTGCCTATCGAGAGTTGTGCAGAAGAAGTACCAATGGTGAAGGAATTTCCGATGTATTTCCTAAGAGTTGCTGAATGCCACCAGATAGAGATATTGAGTTTTGATCGAGCTGTTGCTGTGAACAGGCCCGATATCGGGCGACCGTCAGATGCCCGCACGGATTTGGCGGAAATCAAGAAGCGATTAAGGAACTATTGGATAAAGGTTTTATTCGCCCAAGTTCTTCTCCTTGGGGATCACCCGTATTGTTAGTGGAGAAGAAGGATGGATCGTTAAGAATGGTTGTTGATTATCGTGGATTGAATGAAGTAACAATCAAGAACAAGTACCCACTACCTATGATAAATGATCTGTTTGATCGCTACAAGGAGCTAAGGTGTTTTCCAAGATCGATTTGCGATCGTGGTACCATCGCTTGAAGATTCGGGAGCAAGACATACCCAAGACAGCGTTTACCACTTAGATATGGATCTGTATGAGTATACCTTTATGTCATTTGGATGACTAACGCACCAGCCTATTTCATGAACCTGATGAACAAAGTGTTTATGGAATTTTGGATAAGTTCGTCGTGGTGTTCATTGATGACATTTTGATTTTCTCAAGAATGAAGAGGAACATAAGGAACATTTATGATTGGTTTTGGAGAAACCGAGGAACACCAGTTGTATGCCAAGTTCAGCAAAGTGTGAGTTTTGGCTAAAGGAAGTTGGATTTCTTTGACATGTTATATCCGGAGAAGGAATAGCAGTTGACCCCACAAAGGTTGAGACCAGAACCAAATGGGAAGCACCAACGACAGTTGAGAGATTCGAGTTTCCTTGGACTCGCAGGATACTACCAAGATTCATTGAGAATTTCTCAAGAATTGCAAAGCCTATGACAGAATTGTTGAAGAAGGAAAACAAATTCATATGGACTGAGGACTGTGAGGCAAGTTTTCAGGAGTTGAAGAAAAGATTGGTTACCTCACCAGTTTTGATATTGCGGATCGCACCAAGGATTATGAGGTGTATTATGGCGCTTCACGCCGAGGACTTGGAGCAGTGCTTATGCAGGAAGGAAGAGTTGTTTCATACGCTTCACGACAACTTAAGCCCCATGAGTTGAATTATGCCACACATGATTTGGAGTTAGCAGCATTGCAGCATGCCTTGAAGACATGGAGACATTTTCTCATTGGAAATCATTGTGAAGTATACACGGATCACAAGAGTTTGAAGTACATCTTCACACAAAAGGAATTGAATCTCGGATAAAGGAGATGGTTAGATCTTATCAAGGATTATGATATGAGATTGCATTATCACCCCGGAAGGCTAATGTCGAGGCAGACGCATTGAGCCGTAAGAGCCACGCCAATACCCTAATGATGGGAGGGATACCCAATGAGTTAGCCGAGGACCTTCGAGAGCTATGTTTGGAAATAGTTCCGAGAGGCTATGTAGCAGCATTGGAGATTCAGTCAACACTGGTGGACAAAATCAGAGAAGCCCAAAGGGCAGATAAGGAAGTTGCCTCTATAAAGGAGAAACTGAGCAAAGGAAGAGCTAAAGGATTTCGTGAGGATGAGCATGATACCCTATGGTTTGAAGACCGTGTTTATGTGCCCAATGACCCAGAGATCAGGTAGTTGATTTTACAAGAAGCCCATGATTCACCCTATTCGATCGACCCAGGAAATACCAAGATGTATTTGGATTTGAAGAATATTTTCTGGTGGACCAGAATGAAGAAGGATATTGCGGGACATGTAGCAGTTTGTGACGTATGTCAGAAAGTAAAAGCAGAGCATCAGAAGCCAGCAGGATTGTTACAACCATTGCCGATACCCGAATGGAAGTGGGATAAACTAGGCATGGATTTCATCACAGGTTTGCCAAAGACCCGTTCAGGATATGACTCGATTTGGGTCATAGTCGATCGTTTGACTAAGGTAGCTCATTTCATTCCAGTCAAGACTACCTATAGCAGTGCTAAATTGGCAAAGATATACATGACCAGAATTGTGTGCTTACACGGAGTTCCGAGGAGCATCGTATCAGATAGAGGAACCCAATTTACCTCAAAATTTTGGAACCGTTACACGAAACATTGGGAACTAGATTGAATTCAAGATGCTTTCCACCCACGCATCGATGGATGACCGAGAGGGTCAATCAGATTTTGGAGGATATGTCGAGAGCTTGTGCACTAGATTATGGATCTAGTTGGGATGATAATTTGCCGTATGCAGAATTTTCCTACAACAACAGCTACCAAACCAGCTTGAAGATGGCACCTTTTGAGGCTCAGATGGAAGAAGGTGCAGGACACCATTGTCATGGGACAAACCGAGATCGCCGCTTGTTTGGACCAGATTTGATTAAGGAGTCGAAATGAAGGTTAAGTTGATTGAGACAGCTCAAGGTAGCCCAGTCTGCATGTAAGAGCTATGCAGATTCAAAGCGCAAAGCGATTGAGTATGAAGTTGGAGATGAGTATATCTTAGAGTATCCCCGCCTGAGGAGTTAAGCGCTTTGGAGTTAAAGGAAAGTTAGCACCACGCTTGTTGGACCATATAAGATTTTGCAACGCATGGGAGAAGTTGCTTATAAGTTGGAATTGCGGAAGGACTGTCAGAGTTCATGATGTATTCCATGTTTCTCGATTGAAGAAATGTCACCCGAGATAGCGAGAGGTACCGTTAAGAGACACAAAGGTGCTCTGGAAGCAATTCAGTTGAAGGATGACTTAACATATGAGGAAAAACCGGTTAAGATTCTCGACTATGCCAGCAGAGTTACCCGCAGCAAGGTTATCAAGTTTTGCAAAGTTCAGTGGAGCCACCACAATCAAGATGAAGCCACCGGGAAAGAGAGGAAGTTTTGCTTAGGACCACCTCACCTATTTTCTAGTTAACCCGAATCTCGAGGGCTAGATTCATCTTAAAGGGTTTGTAACATCCCAAATTTTCAATTTGGAATGTTATACATTAGGTCATCATGCATATCATATTTTCTCGCATTTTCGATCCTAGAAAATTTCACGCAACTCAAGGACCCTGAGAGAGTTGGAAGTTTCATTATTTTCATATTTGGGATTTCTCAAATTTTGAAAATAGGATCATTTGATTTATTTATTTATCTTCAAAAGTTTTTCCGATATAAAAGTTAAAGAGAGGGAATAATATGACTTTCCCAACATTTAGGAAAAATGAAGATATTATAAATAAATCAAAATTTGGTTTTGAGGATTTATTTGCTTTAGGCAAAATGAGCATTTTAAAAAATATGCATATTGCCTGCTTTTAAAGTTCATTTTGTTCGACTCATTTTAGGAGTCGGGAAAATTAATTTTATTAAATTCGGAGTTCGCTTTGGTTTTATTTTAAAATCGCTTTAGTTTTTGTTTAAAAAAATCGCGCCCGGGGCCAAGGCC